>JAJOZX010010792.1:0-129829 GCA_023014485.1 Bathynomus jamesi | reverse complement strand
TCATATAAATGCCCTATGTTTACTATATCTATATTATTATTATAACTTGCGTCATTGAGTATATATATTTTGTGTACCATAACTATATTATTGTTATTTATATTAACAGGAATGTTGTTCAATTAAGTTGATTAAAGCTTAAGAAAAGGAGAGCGTTTCATTTCAGTACACCATAATCTACATGTGGAAAAGATCGAAAAACTGGTACCAAACCTCGAACTAAACCCAGTTACCATTCAAACAACACTGGAAAATAAGAAAGGCAGAATGTGTAGTGTTCCCAAATTAAAGGCCCGACAAGGGACCTCCTCAACACTGAAGGAAACTAGTTTGGTTGTCAGGAGGCCAAGACTTTTTAATCAGCTTCCAAAGGACCTCAGAAGCGTTATAGGGGTCAAAATTGAAGTCTTCAAGAGAAGACTAGATACCTGGTTCAGGACGGCACCAGATGAACCGGGTGTACTTGGCTATGTACGGTGGAGAGCGCAAGAAAGCAACTCGCTCCTCCACCAAGCCAGACCTAGAGGCGTGGCCACCAGCTTGTCCTTCGCGTGAGGAGAGACCAACGCACGGAACAGCAATGAGGTATATATATATATATATATATATATACCTCGTTAACCTCATTGCTGTTCCGTGCGTTGGTCTCTTCTCACACGAAGGACAAGCTGGTGGCCACGCCTCTAGGTCTGGCTTGGTGGAGGAGCGAGTTGCTTTCTTGCGCTCTCCACCGTACATAGCCAAGTACACCCGGTTCATCTGGTGCCGTCCTGAACCAGGCATCTAGTCTTCTCTTGAAGACTTCAATTTATATATAAAATATTGGGCTACTTATAGCTGACTGGGCTACTTTGTGCAAATAGGCTATCTGTGACTGAATTTTTGCTTTCTTCTACCTTTTGGGTTTTTAGTGTTTATTACTCCTAGATAAAAGTCCATATGATGTGCATAGGCCTAGCCAATAATTTGCCCTCGGCATTGGAATGAAAATAATGTTACATTTCTTCGTTGAGCTGAATATTATTTGAGTAAATAATATATATGCGTTGTGAGATTGATATCTCTGATGGGAAAAAAGTTCTTTGGCGTCACGACTTTTCGAGGTTTTGACAATTGTGGCCTATTTTAGCCCAGATTATGTAGGGACAGTTTTTCCAGCTCGGCCTTTGAATAGGGTAGTTATATTTTCAATATTACTGCCTCACCCTCAAATTGGTAATAGAAAGAAAATAAAGTGGAAAAAGTTTACCATGTTGTACAAGTTTTTAGTCTAGTACATTCTGTAAAAATCATGTTTTTTTAACTTAAGCTTTGGCTAGCCTATTCCATTACATTTGGAAAACATGGTCACTCGAGTCTTTATGTGGAAAGCGTAACTGACTGCCAGTGTAAGAAGTGTGGCGAAAGTGACTCGTACCAAAGAGTAAAGTTACTCAATAATATTGGTATTTCTTTACTGTTACACTGGTAGAAAGTTTTAAAAGCTGGTTTTCAATGTTTTTCAATGTGCTGAATTAAAAAATGATACTCATTTCCGTCGCAAATGATTTGTTAGAGAGTTATTGAAACTTAAACTCTCTAATGGGAAAAGGGTAAAAAAATGGTGCTTCCACTGATTTTAATTTGAATCAGTTAGTGGACATGGCTTCCTGTGGTCTGTGCTCCTTTGATTATTTTTGCTGTATTACCGGTAAATATTTACTAGGTTAGGTTAGGTTTGCTTAGGTTGTTTTAGGTTCAGCCAATTTTGAAGGTGAAATTTGTTTTTCCTATGTTTTTTGATGTGTTTTGTATTAATCATTTTCAAAATCGGAAACCACTCGTTTTTGTGATTCTCCCTACCCAAAAACTCCCAGTTACCACTGGGGGTACCCCAGGTAAAAAAGGGTAAAAAATTTTAAAAGCTTTAAGCTTCAATAACGCTTTAACAAATCATTTGCGACAGAAATGAGTATCATTTTTTAATTTCAGCATATTGAAAAGCTTTCTACCGGAGATCGGTGTAATAGTAAATATTACCATAATATTAATTAAGTAACTCTATACAAAATAGAAAAGTAATGAAAGTAGCAATTATTAGTTTTAACACGCATCTCGCTAATGAATTGAAAACATGTTTTTCTTATATAATTTGATGCATACTGTTTGAAAATGACCTTCATTTCCTTGGGAAATGTGCCTTTTTTTCAGAATTGACCTAACTAATAACTCAGGTTAATTGAATGCCTGGTCAGGTCACTTGAATAGCTGGTTAGGTCAACTGTACACCCTTGATGATTGGTTAGGTTAAGTTGATATTTTTGTTAAAACTAACAAAAATATCATGACAACCTAACCAATCATCAAGGACGTACAGTTGACCTAACTGGGCATTCAATTGGGTGCTGAGGTCAGGGAATAAGAAAGAACATTATCCACAATATTTCATGAGATACCTATTTAACCAATTTTATAACGAAGATGAACGCATTCACCATTTTCTCTGATGTATAGCAGAATTATATCCGCATACAATATAGGTCATTTCTGGAAAAATGGCATATTTCCCAAGGAAATGAAGGTCATTTTCAAACGGTACACATTAAATTACATAAGAAAAGCATGGTTTTTAATTCATTAGCGAGATGCATATTAAAACGAATAATAACCATAAAAGTTCTCCATATGATAATATGGCTAATATTGAGTTTTGGAATGCTAGATTTTGGTGATCCACCCATTTCATTCATCAGACTAATCAGGGTGAATCATGCATCCAGTTTAGGTAGTCATTTTAGGTTGGTTATTTCCCAAGTGACCAAGTTTTTGCTGATCAGATCAGGGATTTAAAATATAGATTATTTTATATTTGGAAAAATAGGAAGCCACTCTGGCCTATCAGAGTTATCCAAGTCCTAAATTATCTAAGGTTAATATTGGTTATTTCACCCAGTCACACCCAGTTAAAACCGTATTATATTATTGAATCCTTCTTAATAATTAACTAAGAAAATATCCATCTTGTACAAATTGGTCTTAATATTTTTTTTAATAATAATTATGATTATTTTTTTGCATTTATAATATGTATACACTATTTTGGTCAATTTTTTTTTTTTTTTTTAATTGGATTCATTTGGTGGTGGTTGTAATAGAATTATGGGTTAATATTCGTCTTTGAACCCACTCATGCGCGGTTAAAACAGTACAATATATTGAATTGCCATTCAAAACTGACTAAGAAAATACCGTATATATCTTATCTCATGCAGATTTGTATAAAATGTATTTTTTTTAAAATATATTTCCTACTTTTCATGTTTTTTCAATATATATATATATATTGACTATTTGGTGAATATTTCCTATTTTTAGTGATTCTGGCTTCTTCTGCGTAATAACGATTTTTGGCTGTTATTAAAAGTCAACCATGAAGTGTAGAAATTCCAGTATTGTCCCATTTTACAGAGAATCTCATTAAGTTTTTTCTGATACCAAGTTTTGACAAGTTTTTTAGAAATTCCAGTGTGTCCGAACATTATCTATAGAATTTCATCTTTTAATAAAATTCTTGATAACACACGTAAAATTCTTAAACAAGATTATTTAGAATCTGTATTTTCAAAAGTTTCTTTTATTAAAGTAACGTTGTTACAAACATTCGATATGTGTACCATTAGTGATTCGCAAAACATCCAATCGATACTCCAAATGTTGCCATGTATGCTGCAGCATATCCACATCAATTCGCTCAATAGCAGCTGTGATTCTTGCTTTTAAATCATCAATGTCTGTCACCCGCGTACATTTCTAAAAAACTTGTCAAAACGTGGTATCAGAAAAAACTTAATGAGATTCTCTGTAAAATGGGACAACACTGGAATTTCTACACTTCATGGTTGACTTTTAATAACAGCCAAAAATTGTACAGATAATTCTCGGACACCATATATATATATATATATATATATATATATATATATATATATATATATCATATATAACATTATAACTGCAAACACGCAGTATAATTAACGTAAAGAACGACGCTTTGTATAGGAGAATTATCCGCGCAAGAATGAAACAAATGAAAAATTGAGGTAACCACCTGGGAATTGAACCCGGGATCTTCCGATTGCCAGTCAGATATGATAACCATTACACCATGGGCCTCACTCAAACAAATGTCGTAATTCCTCTACATACGTGCAGAAACCAATGCCCCAATCAGAAGGCAATCGGAAGATCCCGGGTTCGATTCCCGGGTGGTTACCTCATTTTTTCATTTGTTTCGTTCTTTCGCTCTCATCTTGCGCGGATAATTCTCCTATACAAAGCGTCGTTCTTTACAATATATATATATACATATTTTTTTTTTAAGTTCGGGAAGAACCGATTCGCCTCTATTTAAAAGGGCATATCTCGGCGGAAAAACAAAGAAAAAGTGAGAGGAAAGACAGAGGAAAAAGAAAGGGTGGAGGGACAGTCGAAGTGGAAAAAGACCAAGGATGACAAGGACTGCAGGGTCGAGCCCCATCATACTTGGGTGCTAGGGCCGGGAGGGCGCACGAGAAACCTCCAGGAACAAGCACGTACAAACGAGCACAAAGAACACTCAAGAGCACGAGCCTAGAACCCCCTTGCGGGGTTTTATATATATATATATATATATATATATATATATATATTACAGCATCTATCTGTATACAGGGAAACCCCAATTATTGCAGTTTTGATTATTGCGGTTTACAATTTGATACCAAAAAAACAATTATTGCGCTAATAATTCAAGTTATTGCGGTATTTTTGCCCCAAGCAAAAATTTACAAACGCTATGTATGTTCGTATGTATGTACGTATATACATGCTGAATTCAAGCAAGCCAGTATCGCTGCTGCCTCCGTAGCGTGCATATTGTTTCGCTGCTTATTCTGTGTTATTTTATTGACAAGAAACCCCCCTGATATAAAATGAGTTCTAAAAGAAATAGTGAAGCTACAACAGAAATAGATAATGGAAGTGTTCAAGAATTGCTCCACTCTCATGATAATGACCTTAATGATGAAGACCTTATTAATCTAGAACAAGAGTGGGCATACGATGTTCAGGATGGCGACGCTGAAGAAAATGAAATTGAAACGGCAACAAAAGAATTCACGCTAAAAGAACTTGATGAAATGTTTCGTGATTGTGAATCTCTCAAGCAGAAAATAATGGATGGAGATCCTAATGTCGAGTGTGCAATGAAGGTGCGCCAAGAAATAGAAAATTCAATTCGCTGTTATAGAGTAATGTAACAAGAACAAGAGAAGAAGAAGAAAAATTTGAAGCAAACAAATCTCCTAAAATATTTTGCCAAAAAATAAAACATTTCATGCATTTTTTGTGCACATGTTGGTGCACTGCAATAAACTTTTAAAACTAAAAATTGCGTTTCATTTATTACCTTTATTTAAATACGTACATGAATAAATACCCGATGTTTTAAAAAAAATTGATAATTAAAGTTTTAGTTATCATTTTGGAAATTTTGGCAACAATAACCTATTTCCCATAGGTTATGATTCCCGATTATTGCGGTTTCGCTTATTGCAGTTTTTTCCTGGCAGCATTAACCGCAATAATCAGGGTTTTCCTGTATAAACTTTATAAAGATTATGATTTTTATAAATATTTCTCAAAACATTCTATGCCCACATTGATATATATATAGTGGTGACTGCAAAAATACTTGTGAATTTTGATTGTGTGTTTTAATATACTATTAGGTGTAACTTCTTTCTCCAGGAGATTAAGGTAATGAGATGAACACCCATAGGTTAGAATGTTAGGATATTTCTCCTGAAGTAGTTCTTTCATGCGCTTCATTTTCCTCTCATTATCAGTACAGATTGCAAATGCCTTGAAAATATGAGAAAGAGAAATAATCATAGTATTGTAAGGATTTTATACATAGTATTATAAGGATTTTATACATAGTATTATAAGGATTTTATAGTTACTTTATTTACTTGAGCTATTTTAATTAATAATCTCTCAAATTTTAATGAACTCAAATTACTCACATCTTTGTTGTATTTCTGTTGAACCTCATTTATTGCAGCTATAGCAAGTTCACAACAATATTCTGCTGTTTTCTTCTCTGATCCACAATCAGTTATTGATAGCAAGAATGTTGAGTGGCCAGTGTGGATTGAGGTGGCAATGATGGGATCATTCCGCACTGATGACCATCCATCTTGTAGCCGAGTTATTGTTGCATTTGTTAAGTCATTACTCAGATTCTGTTCTCTTTTATCATGTACTTCAGTAAGATGATCTCCTGCTGGTCCTTTCTTGTTGGTGCGCAATACCCAGGTCTTAACAGATTCATCATTTGTTTATATTCTTTGCTGCTAGCAGCATTAAAAGCTATTGCATTGCTGTAGAAAAACTTGGCAACTTGTAGATCAAGCAGTTTCTTTCGTTTTTCTGTTGTCTTTATGACAAAATGGTCATCTGAAGTTGGGTCAATCTTGACTTTAATGGAGTACTACAAATACTGCTTGATGGGGGGAAATACAAAGATTTAGGTTTCTTCTTTGGAGGTTGAGAAATAGAACAACTGTCAGGTCTGTTGACAGAGACACCAGTAGCTGATGAAGGTGATGATAGAAATGAATTAAATGATAGTTCAGAAACTGATGATTCAGACGAAATATTTAACGCAACTCGATCATGAGTTGGAGGATTTTCATTTCTCTCTATACATTTTTGTAAATGTGTTTTGATTCTCTCAATTTTAGAACTTAATTCCATTCCACAATGTTTGCATTTCACTTTTGAGCTTCCTTCAACTCGTACGACATTGGCCCACTCATGAGAAGATTTCCTACCACTTCCAGCAACAAATGGCATCGTTTCTTAAATTCTTAGTGTTAAATAAAAATAATTTAGTATAGATACTGGTAATACTAAGCTTTAGCTATTATATCTAAGTTATATTTAAAAAAAAATCATCTATATGTATCTGTAACAAAATAGCAACATCATTATCAAGAACAATGAATAAATATTGTACATAAGCACAAAAAATTTTAAAGGCCAGTTTTTTAATTTTATTATATACACTTTTCTTATATTAGCTATAGAAAATTCGAAAAAAACAGATAAAACCCCCAAAAAAACAAAAATACCCAATAAAAGTTTTTTTTTTTTTTTTTTAATAAAACCCAGTTTTTTGCCAACCCTAGTTACCCTACCTGGGGCTGATGTATTCATAGTCAACAACCCTAGCCACTACACCACTGAGGCACATATATATATATATTACAAAATTTTAAATATTACTTTGGATAAAAATTTAAATAAATTTTATTTATAAATATTAATCTAGGTAATTATTATTTCTAAATATTTTAAGAAAACTTTACTATCCAGACAGCAGTTGGAGACACTCATGATGCAACTGATGTAATGACATCATAGATATTTCTTCCTGTTTCAAAGCTGCACACATATGTCTTTCAGTTATGTATAGGCTGTTTTATATTATTACATAATTTTAGATAGCCGTAATTTGAGTGTTCATGTTAAGATATCTGTATCAACATTAAATGATTTTTATAAATTCTTGGAGGATAAGTATGAACTGCATCCATATTTACAGTAGTGAATGGTTATTTGAATTGTGGGAAGTATTGCAGTGTAAAACACTTAAAAATTGTGAAAAATAGTTTTTGGCTTGAGTGTTGTAGGCCATATAGCTAATTAGGACAACCTAGTGTATTATAGACCTAGGTACCCAATTAGTTAAAGGCCTAAAGGATTATGTAGGCCTTAATAATGTGTTAAATATTAAAATACTGTTGATGGTTTCCTAAGAATTAGACAGTTAAAAATGCACAGTGCATAGAAGCTAGCTTGTCAGCCTAGGTAGGCATTTGACTACTTTGGTATCTGGGTCTACACTATGCTAGGTTGTCCTAAATATATAATTATATAGATTTGAAGCATTTTGAGAAGATAACTCATGTGTGTACTCAATTTGTAGAACATAAGAACAGTTGGTAAAATTAGGTTATTATAGCTTAGTGCAGGGGTTCCCAAACTTTTACCACCAAGGACCCCTAAATATTAATTCCGTACAGACATAGACCCCCAAAAAAATTATGAATTCAGTTACAAACTATAGTATATTTCATAAACATAGATAGCTTTTAAATTAATGTAAAATTAAACATTCTACGCTCATTAAACCAGTTTAATAAACACTTACCGAATGTCTAGTGTGAAATGGAAATTTATTTTAATATAGTTAATGTTACTATTTTTCCAAAAGCTTACAGACCCCCTGGAAGCTTCCTACAGACCCCTGGGGGTCTGTACAGACCACTTTGGGAATCCATGGCTTAGTGTATATCCCATAATTATTAACTTAACCCATCTCAGGATTCTTAAGTTTTACCAGATCTTATTTCTTTGGTCTGGTTTATATGGTTGAGTAAAATTTTAATTCAGACATCTCTCTTAAGATAACCCATAAACCATACACACATTTTCAGATCGGGTGGGTTCAAAAATGTATATTTTAAAATTAAATTAGTATTGAAAATACAAAATCATTTCATTATTTTATAATACAGGCACTAGTGGCATTAGGACCCTGCAATTGCAGGAAGCCCCCACACGACTAATTGTTGTCAATAATTTATCATGTTGGGATTGGCTTGAGTGTTGTAGGCCTACAGCTAATTAGGCAACAATTGCTCTGTTTACTTGCATAAACAGTGTTCTGCTTTGGAAGACTCCAGATGCATTTGATAGTAGCAATAAGCCTTTGACTTTTAACAAAGAATGTTATGTTGCTGTATAAAGATTCACTGTGAATTCAATTTTAGAATTGTGTTTGCGGAGCTTTTTGTCCCATAGTATGTTCAGTAACTGTGGGTCCTGTATGGGATGTGAATCAGGAAGTTAAAGTATATAAGAGCACAACTTCTGGAAGTTAATATTTTTTTTTATATATACAGTCGACCCTCGACTTACGTCATCACCATCTTACGTAATTTCGAGTTATGAGAAGCCCCCCATTGACTGTAATTGATTTGTCTTACGTAATTATTTTGTGTTGCGTAATAGCTGCGTAATCGCAAATGCAGTGCATGACCACTCACTGGCAGGATGCTGGGTATTTCACGTTATTTCATTGTTATTTTTACTGTGCATTATTCAACTCTCCAATGTAAGTGAATTAATTTTTTATTATTAATTTTTAATATGTATTTTCTTTTACAGATGGTGTTTCTTAATAATAATTATTAATTACCATTATAATTCTGTTTATATACACTGTTTTTATCAAAAAATTTAATTATTTTATTATTTTCAATACTTTTTTGGGGTCCTGGAACGGATTACCCGATTTACATGTATTTTGGGGTCCTGGAACGGATTACCCAATTTATATGTATTTTGGGGTTTGACTTACGTCATTTTTGAGTTAAGTAACTCATCTCGGAATGGATTAATTATGTAAGTCGAGGGTTGACTGTATTTCTCTTTATGGTCCCAGATTGAGTGGTTGCCTTAGGGTACTGTAGTGTAATTCCAGTTGAAGATAGGGTATATAAATAGCCAAAACAAACTACCTCTCTGTGTTGGGAGGAGGGACTATTTACTGTAACTAATCACAAAAAAAATTAATTTGTTATGACAGGGTTCCCCAACAGCAATTTGCAAGGGGCCCCAAATGACTAATACTGTTTCTGAGTATAGGGTGTTTCAAAGTCTGGAATTATAGGAAGTATTTTTAATATATATATTAAGAAACTGCAAAGACAACACTATCAGAAAAATATTAAATGATAAACTGCAGGGTATTGAGTGTCATGCAGGACCTAATTGAGATGTATACAGAGAAAGATGATGACATTCATGACAATGCCATAGGAGTGATAAAGGTTAGCTCAAAGTACTTCTATAATTTTGCAAAAAGGAAGTTGAAAAATTGTCTGATTATCAGACCTTTGAAAAATGAAGACAATGCCTTATCTGATGATCTAACAGATATCTGAAATACAGTATTAAGAACTCAGTATGAATCATCATTCAGTATCCCCAAAATGATAAACTGATACAGTGATCCCCCTGACCCGCACGAGGTCCAACCTGCTTGAATTCAGAGATAGGATGAGGACATTTCGCTACCCTTTTTTCGATCTGCATGAGCTAAGATTGAAAGATAGATTAACACAAATTTTTTAAAATTGTGGTAAATACTAAAAAATGACTTAATGCTTTCCATGTATGCAGTACGATACTTACGCATATGATACAATATGATCCTTGCATGTAGGATATATGATACTTACATGTAGTGCATCTCTTGTACAACTGGCTAGTTTATATAGTCATCATTCTTACGCTCATCTGGTTTATTACATTATTTTTATAGTGATGTTTTTGAAATTTGTTTTTACAAGTCTTACTGTTTATACTTATGTATTATTTTACATGCAATATTATTATACATTTATTGTACAATGATTTAAAAGCTTTTATTCAAGTAAAAATTACTTTTTATGTGATTTTTTTAAACTTTCATCCCCTTAACTCCATTTATATTATGGGGAGATAGTTCCAACTTGCACAATTTTGCACAAGATTTTTCAGGAACAGAACCCTCATGCAGGTCAGGGGATCACTGTATGCGTTAGAAGCACATTCTTTGAAGACCTACAAGGGGAAAATATAACTGACTTCAACTTTACAAGAGCTGATATTACACAAGCTATAGGGAAACTACAAGCACATTCTGCAGCAGGACTGGACAAATGGAATGCACACTGATCAAAAACTGCAAGAATGCAATTGCTAAATTCCTATATTGTATATGGAGACAATCATTTGACACAGGAGAAATACTGAGCATCCTGAAGAGAGTGAACATAGTTCCAATATATAAAAGAGGAGATCAAACTGAGGCCAAAAACTATAAGCCAGTGTCCCTTACATTTTGCCTCACTAAAATATTTGAAAGAAGAGTTAGAGAAAAAATATAGTATGACTTTTTGGAAACTCTGGGAAAAAATTAAATGATAACCAATATGGATTACAGTCAGGTAGATCATGCCTATCACAACTAATCAAACACTATGACATTATTGATGCACTTGAAAGTAATGAAAAATATGATGTAATATACACAGACTTTGCCAAGGCATTTGACAAGTGTAACCATGGAATCATAGCACATAAACTGAAATATATGGGAATAACAGGAAAAGTAGGGAAATAGATATATAATTCCCTTAGTGAGTGGCAGCAAGTCCTTACAGTTCAAGGAATAGCTTCATCAGAATCAGAAGTCCTTAGCTCAATACCACAATGAACAGTATTAGCTCCATTACTCCTCATAATCATGCTAACTGACATAGATGGACATTACCAGTGACACCACAGTAACATTGTTTGCTGATGATGCAAAGATTAGTAGAAAAATAAGAAACCTAGAGGATCAATCTAAGGATCCCTACAAACAGACATGAACAGAATTGGTCAAAAGGCAATAATACAAAATTTAACACTGAGAAATTTCAACTGTTAAGGAATGAAAGAAGGGAGGCCCTAAAATCCATGGAATACTATATCCCAAATGGACATGAAATTCAGAGAAATTCTTAAGCAAGAGATTTAGGTGTAATGACTGATGATGCGAAATTTGAAACACAAAATAAGATAGCAGTAAACAGAGCAAAAAGAATAACTGGACAGATACTGAGAACCTTTAAACGAAAGGAGAGGAATATAATAATTCCTCTATTGAAAACACTGATCATACCCAAGTTGGAATACTGCTCAGTCCTAATATCCCTATATAAAAAAAAGACATTAATCAGCTAGAAGGAATTCAGAGACGCTTCACAGCCAAGATCAAGGGGTGCAAAGAACAAAATTACTGCCCTAAGAAAGGTTATGTGAATTAAACTTATATTCACTACAAAGAAGAAGAGCGAGGTACACCATTATTTACACTGGAAAGTAATGGAGAAACTAGCCTCTAATCTTACTCTGAACCCTATCACCCCTGAAACAATAGTGGAAAGTAGAAAAGGAAGAATGTATTGTGTTCCCAAATTAAAGGCTAGACAGGGAACATCCTCAACACTGAAAGAAAATAGTTTTGTTGCGAAAGGGCTAAGACTGTTTAATCAGCTGCCCAAAGAACTAAGGAACATGAGTGGTGTTGCAGTGGATATCTTCAAAAGAAGATTAGATGCCTACCTCAAAACAATCCCAGATGAGTTGGGTGTACCTGGCTATTCACTGTGAGGTGGAGAGCAAAACAAATGAACTCTACTTCACCAAGCCAACTGGAGAGGAGGGGTGACAAGCTTGACTTTCATGAAGTGAGGAAGCATTGCATGGAACATTTAAAAGGTTGAAAGGTGTGTGTGTGTGTGTGTGTGTGTGTGTGTATATATATATATATATATATATATATATATATATATATATATATATTAGTCAAAAAGTTTGTGAACTTTTTTAACACCTGTTGAATGACTCAGTACTTGTGTGAGCCTTCATGTCCATGCATATGTGGATATATAGCGAAGGTGTGGGGGGAGACTCGTCTGGCAGGTGTACTCAGTCAGTGTTTAGAGAGTGTGGAAGGCAGTACTGTCTGTTTGGTTTGGTGAATTTGTTATTTTCAGAACCTTGCATTCCAGGATGTCGCAGTTTGAAGAGCGAACAAACATTAAGTTTTTTGTATGACTGGGCAAGACATTCTCACAAACTTACATGATCAGGGAAGCCTACAGGGATGAGGCCATGTGTCAGAGTCAGGCATGGAGTAATAGTAATAGACTATTACAGGATTTTTCAAGTAATGGTAATAGATCATAATTTTTTGTCTGTAATAGTAATAGAAGGCAAAGTAATAGATAATAGTCTATTACTCTTCTATTGCAGTGGCAATGGACATATTGTATGAACAAAGAACTGAAAAAATGAACTAAATCTACTCTAAACTAAAATAAAGATGGATGCAAAATTGTGAACTAAGAGTGTGGCAAATTTTTCCTTCAATAAAATAAAATTGATGAAGATGTACAGTCTCTCAAATTGTAAGGATTTGGTTCAAACAAATATTTGTTAAGACACTGCTTCTAATTGCATTTAAATAGACATAAATATCCTTTTCAAATGAATGAAGTATCCCACATAACAAAAGTAATAGTAATAGAAGAATTCAAATGTAATAGTAATAGAAACCCAGTAATAGACCCCATGTCTGGTTGGAGTGCAGTGTACAAATGGTTTAGGCATTTCAAGGATAGCTGACAATCACTGGAGAATGATCCATGGGAGGGGAGGCCAATGGTAGCTCATAACAAGGAGACCATTACCCATGTTTGCAACATCATCCAACAGGACTGTAGATGAACTATTGACAAAGTTGCCAAAATGGTTGGTGTATCACATGGCATGTGCCATCAAATTCTGCATCCTTAACATGCATCATGTTTGTGACCAAATTGTTCCACAAAATTTCGGAGGATCAATGTGAAGAATGGCCCCTTATTAGCAGGGACATGATTGACAGTGTCAATAGTGATCCAGGTATTCTGAACAGGGTTATCACAGGTGATGAAATGTGGTGGAACCTTTTTATCCACAATCCAAATGTCAAGCCTCATACTGGAAGTCACCACCATCACCCAGAAAGCAGACATTTCCTGCAGACCACTCACGGGGGAAGGTGATGCTGGAGATGTTCTTTGATATCCAGCGTGTCATTCACCAGAAGTTCATACTGGAATGGCATAACATCAACCAGACCATGTACAGAGACATCCTTTGCCATCTGCGAGAAGCTATCTGCTGTAAATGCCCACATCTTTGGGAATCTGAAAATTGGCTGCTCCACCATGGCAATGCACCAGCTCATTGGTCTCTTTTGGTACAGGAATATCTGACCAATAATGCCATCACCATGGTTCCACAACCTCCCTACTCTCCAGATCTTGCCCCTGCTGACTACTACCTGTTCCCAAGAGAATGAAAGCCCTCTTGAAGGGATGCAAGTTCCAGTCAGCAGATAAGGTGAAAGAAGCTATGATAGCAGCACTTAAGGAGGTCACAGGAAAAGGCCTGCAGGAGTGCTTCAGGCAGTGGTATGGCTGCTGGTAGAAATGTGTGACAGTGGAAGGGAACTACTTCAATGGCAGTGTGCAATAAAACCGACCATGATGACAGGCAGGTATGCCTGACAAGCAAAAAGTTCACGAACTTCTGACTCTACTGTGGCTCCTCATTCCATGACAAATCATGCAAATAAAAAGAAAAAGTGCACCATACCCTCATAGATTTTGCTTAAATTTGGTTTATAGAATGGTCTATGCAAGTAAGTACCAAATTTCAAATATCAGCTCAGAGTTATGGTTCAAAAGTTATGCTCCCCCTCTGGGACAAAAACTGGAAATTTTCAAACCACTATAACTCAGTCCCTAATTGACATAGAACAGTGATTTAAAGTGTGTATGTAAGGTAATTGCACACACAACAAATTAGCATAAGCAGGAAAAATGGCTAAAATTAACAGAAAAAAAGTTACAACACTATTCCATTTGAAGGGGTCCTGCCTCCCCCCCCCCCTAAATTACAGATTTTTTAAAATTTTCATATATACAAAAAATGAGTTTCAACCTTATTCTATCAATATATGAAAAGAAATATGTGTGTATTTGCATATAAAATAGGTATTTACAGATTTGAAAATGACTACTTTCACTTAAGAGGTCTACAATAATTTCTAAAACTGTTCAACATTCTCATTGACTTCTGGTATATAGATTGGTGTACTTGTTAAAAATGTAAATGCATGTGTGTTAAACTAGTATTCTAAGAACTAAATATAAAACACCTAGCACCTAGTACCTACCATAAAATATCTTCCCCCATTCAATTGTTCGGTAAATTGGTTGAACAAAAAATCCCATATGGACATTAAAAAAGTGGCAATCCTACCCAGGATAACTATTGCCTAACTAGAGAGAGCTTTATTTTGTTTTCTGTGATGCACAAAGCATTCACTGTGTTCTCATTTAATGTACCGGTATATATTTTTTTTCATTTTGAACAGATTTATGTACATATACGCATAGTGTTTTAAATAAGTAAAAGTGTTTGATGAAAATGTCTACACATAAAAGCTATAACAAGCGCTGTTGCAACCCTTTTGAACTGCACAAAAAGCCTATTCTGCGAAACTTGAGGCCACTTCCAAAGCTTGTTGTTGAAAATAGTGACCCTAGATATAATTTCAGTGATGAATCAGAAGTTTGTATAAATTGTCTGAAATTAATTAATAAACACGCAAAACCTGAAGAATTATTCAGACTGCCAGAAGCAATAACTAGTAGTACTGAAAGTACAACTACTTCACCTGACATATCCCCAGAAAAAATTCCAAGAAAATGTACTGAAATGGATAAAGATATTCAATGAGAAGATCTTAATGCAAAAAACTTCTTTTTTCTACGTGAAGGTCAAAATATGAAAATAAAAACCCACTCTAATAGACAGAGTTTATTTCCACAACAGTTACGATGCCCACTGGCATCCTCCTCGGGAGGATGCCAGTGGGCGTCGTAACTGTCGTGGAAATAAACTCTGTCTATTAGAGTGGGTTTTTATTTTCATATCTTAATGCAACTTTGGAGCAACTTCATGTTACCCCAAGTGAAGTTATGTAAGTAACTAGCTATTAATGTGTACAGATAATGCATTTTTATACTGTCAGCTGAAATTTAATTCAGATTATAGTT
The DNA here is from genome assembly GCA_023014485.1 of Bathynomus jamesi. Lineage (NCBI taxonomy): Eukaryota > Metazoa > Arthropoda > Malacostraca > Isopoda > Cirolanidae > Bathynomus > Bathynomus jamesi. The sequence continues at coordinate 114,035 of JAJOZX010010792.1, read as the reverse complement.
GTCTTATACCTAATACATATATATGAAATTATCTAAAAAATATACTGTACTTCATTTCAGAAATTCAGATTGTTGCCACTAGATATGTCATACTTATATTTATTAATTAACTGTATTTCAAATATTTTTCAGATGCCTTGAGCAGTGGAAGCAGATCAAAGGCAGTTTCACAAAAATACAAAAAAGCTTCAACCTCCCTCAAGAGGAAGTTGGAAACTGCATTTTGCCACTCAAGTTCAAGATGTTGGTGAGTCACTGAGTAAATAGCATCTCAAAGAAGCAGATTTGGAGAGGTAAGAAACTAAAAAAAATTAATGAGATAACTTTGAACTATTAATGTATGTATGTAAATACCTGTATATAGGTACAGTATTATATGTAGGTTGTCATGTTTGGATATATATGTAGACATTAGCTGTATTTCCTAAAATGTGACAACATCCCATATACTAAATATACTGGTATATGTTCAAATTCATGAAGTACAGTACTTCCTTAATTCTTGAATAATATAAATCATGTACTTACATCCTTAATATTGTACAGTAATTTGGGGTTATGTTTTTCTTATAGGTACGAAAACCTCATGAGTGATCTTGTACAAGACTTCAAATCCACATCATCGTACAAAAGGAGGCTTCAGATACTTACACTCTTACCATTTCCTATTTCTAGGACAATGGATTTGTTTGGTGCAACCAGATACATGGTTGACAAAGCCAGACATTTGAAACATACATTTGGTATTATGCCACAGATTCCTATCTACAGTAAAGGAAGAAAATTAACAAGATATAATCTCTGAAATAAAGGAATTCTACGAAGATGAAGAAGTCAGTCATTTGTGTGCAGGGAAATCTGATTGTGTTAGCATAAGAAATAAAGATGGTGAAAAAGAGTACAAGCAAAAATGTCTATTACTGGGAAATTTAAAAGAATTATATTCAAAATATAAAGAAAACAAGGATAATAGCATAGGTTTTTCTACCTTTGCCAATCTGAGGCTTAAATGGTGTGTAATTGCTGGAGGCAAAGGAACCCACTCAGTTTGTGTTTGCACCCACCACCAGAATCCTAAACTCATGGTATCAGCAATTGCAGAGAAAAACTTAGCCTATTACACACTTATGGAAAAAAGTGTTTGTAATATAAATTCTTCTACATGCATGTTACATGGATGTCAAGAATGTCCTGGTAGCATAGGCATATTTAATTTCTTAAATACTATACCTTCCTTGACAAGCAGAGATTCTGTTGAATATGTTCAGTGGACTAATACAGATAGATCAACATTGGAAACTCATATAGCTTCTCCAGATGAATTTATTGAACACCTTTCAGAAAACATTTTTTCTCTTACTAGGCACCACTACATTGCAAAAAGCCAGAGTCATTATTTGAAGACAATGAAACAGAATCTTCACTGTGATGAAATACTTGTGCTAGGGAATTTTGCAGAAAACTATTCATTCATCACTCAAGATGAACCACAAAGTTTTCACTGGACAAATGACCAGGTGACCCTCCATCCATTTGTGGTGTATCACATGAAGGATGAGGAATTAATTCATACTAGTTACTGTATTATTAGCGATTGTCTTGAGCACTCAACATCAGCAGTTCACACTTTTCAGCAATATTTAATGAAGGATATTAAACAGAAATTTCTCAATGTACAAAAAGTAATTTATTTCTCTGATTGGTGTGGAGGCCAATACAAAAACAAATATAATTTCAGCAATCTATGCTATCATGAACAGGATTTTGGTGTGAAGGTTGAGTGGAATTTCTTTGCCACAAGTCATGGGGGAAAATGCTTGTGATTGTATTGGAGGAACTATTAAAAGAGTTGTAGCAAAGACTAGTTTGCAATGTACTGATACTGGTCATATTCTAACACCAAGAGCTTTCTATGATTTTTGCACTGAACACTTTAATTCAATTATTTGTTTGTATGTTACAAAGGAGGAGGTTCATGCGGATAAATTCAATCTTTCTAGTAAGTTTAATGAAGTTTTACCTGTTAAAGGTACACAGGGTTTCCGTAGGTTTGTACTAGGGGTGCGCCAGATATTGCAAAATATCTGGTATCTGGCTGGATATGCCGGATATAGGCCAAGACATTAGAAAATTAACACCTGTATGAAAATCTGCCATAATATGATAACACATTACAAATAATATTTTATATACAAAAAAAAAATGGAAAGCCCTCCAGAGCCCACCCCTAAACCAGTCCAGCAACACTTTTTATATTAAATCAACACAATACTGATGACAAGAATAAATAAAACATCTGTCCATCCTTAACGATTACAGTTCTATTAATATAATCAGAGCTTTTTATAAAAATGTCTAGGCATTAAATTTTTTAAAAAGAGTAAAATATTGCTAGACCCCTGCACTGGCTTTCCATTCTTTTTCTCCTTTTTTTCCTTTATTTCCTTTATTTTCCAAACAATACAAAACATTACAAGCTTGACAAATGTAAAACAATACATTGAATACAATATAAAATGCCTGGAATGAAATCAATGAATGGAGGGCAGTATTGTGTAGGTCAGATGCTGCCATTCAGCCTGGAGGTCCAGAATAATAAAACTCAACAACAGTGATTTAGAACTTTTTTCCATTGTGGTGCAGAAACAAGAGCATTTCTCCTTTTAGGCAATATTCTGGATCGCCTTGCTTCATAGATGTTTCCATATTCAGAAAACATACTCTCTGAAAATACAGAGGATGTGGGTGTGCAGAGAAGCTTTGAAACAATAGTTTTAAGGAGAGGAAATTGGTCCTCCTGCTTCCAAATTTGAACTGGACAGCATTTCCTATCTACAAGAGGTTCAGATGCATATCTGTCTAACTCCCCCTGCAATCAGTAGAACAAGAGCAGTCTTTTTTTCAACCTTTCTTCTCTTGTAACTTACTTCCCCAGATTGCTCTCCTTTTGTGATCTCCATAAAACACGCTTCAAGAATGTCCTCTTCGTCTTTCCCCTTTCGCATAGGAGAACTGGAATTTGAGCTCCTTTCACTTCCACTTTCATTACCTTCACTTTCATTTTTATTAGAATCATGACCACCTTCGTCATTTTCAATACCTATGACTTCTTCAGTCAGCCAGGATTTAGCCTGCTCTTTTTGATCTTGTTGAAAGAAAGATAACTTATGCCACAGATCTATTGCAGTCGCAGTCACATAGGCCCTGTTTTTCATTATGTTCAAAGACTTCCCATCATTACTCTCCAACAAGAAACTCGCTCAAAGAGAAGTCAGGAGTTCTCTGTCATTTGAACACCTTAGTCATCATGGCAATCTTTGAAAGAAATCTTTGTGAAATACAAATGCTCGGGATTACAGAAGACAAAGTTGATTTTTCTGAACTCATTTCCTGAGTTAGTTGGAAGAATGATTTTAATATTTTAAGGAGATTTTGTATCAGTGTCCACTCGAAGGATGTGATGGTAGGTAATTCACTACGATCAGCCAAATACAGTTGCACTGGAATTTTTAATTTATATAATCTTTCTAACATGAAATATGCAATGTTCCAACGTGTTGGGACATCTTCAACCAATAGGAGAGGCTCAAGATTTTTGCTGCACTTGAATGTGTTTGAAATTGTTTCAGGCCAAAGGAGAATGATTAAAGTGAGTTGCAAGGCAGTGACTTTTTGCAAGGATATCAATTACACTCCTCTGAACCATAATTGAGTAACCAGTTGGAGTAAATGAATGCTGCAGTGTATTGAAGGTATTTCTGCCAGGTCACTACCAAGAGCCATATTACTAGCTCCATCCCTCACCAATAAATTCCTCCTATTCGCTTCAAGATCCCAACTATCCCACATAGAGCGAAACTTTTCAGATATATTCTTGCCAGTATGCGACCCTGAGAAATGAGAGGCATGTAGCACAGCATCGTATCTTTTAAAATCTTTACCTATCCAGTGACCCGATAATGATATAAAATTTTCTTGAGAGGTTGTGCATGTCCGTATATCTGAAGAAAAGCTGACATGCTTTACTTCTTCCAGCTTCTGAGCAATTTTAGACTTGAACTCATTATAAAGATGAGGAATTATAGTATCAGAGAAGTACCTTCTGCTCAGTAAGAGATATCTGGGTTGGAGGTAGGCCATTAGATCAATAAAACCATCATCTTCAACTAAAGTAAATGGCTGGTTGTCCAAAGCCATCATCATGCCAATTTTATGGTGAATCATCACAGACCTGGAGTCATTGATGTCCCATATTTTTTTAGATGAAAAGCTTTCCTCTATTGAGATCTGCTTACTCATTTGGTCCATTTCATTTCTTTCAGAGAATACTACCAGTACAAGTTGATGGTCTAGCCCGTATTCTATTTATGCCTATTTCCTTTGATTCAGTTGCAGCTATTCTTTTTTTGTCATTTTCGTTTTTGGCTTCAGCATACTCTTTTGGGTGATTAATCTTCAAATGATTATGAAGAGGTGTGCTAAGAGACTTTTGGCCACCTTTCTCTGTCCCACATTTGATAATCTTTTGGCAAATATTATACTTTGCAGTGATATCGCTAGGATCATTTATATTGTATACGGTGACCACACAAAACTTGTCATGATTAATACTTAATAGTTTAATACAACACAAGAACCTGAAAGAGAACAAAACTATTAAACATCTGAATATACTTAAATTATTATTTATCTTATATTTTGGGGGGTGCTTGCCCCCAATGCAAAACAAAACATAGCAATATGAGTGTAAAAATAATATGGTACCTAATAATATATATACAGCTGGATAGATATGGCCATATCCAGCATATCTGGTATCTGGCTGGATATGAAAAATTCATATCCGGTGCACCCCTAGTTTGTACCAGAGTCAGAAAACCTAATACAAGCTTATCAGACATCTGATTCTGATAATTGTAAATTGTTTAGAATAAGTACTGGGGCTGAACCAGATAAAGATAGTCAACTAGTTGAAAAAAATTAGTATCAAATTGGCCAGTATGTTGCCTGTAAATATGATGATAAAGTTTGGTTTGGAATTATTTTAGACACTTCAGAAGAATATGGTGATTATAAAATCAGTTTCCTCACCTCTTCAGGATCTACCACTCAGTATTATTTTCCAATGAGAGAGGATGTTTGCTAGATAAAACAAAGTGATATGATTTCTATTATGATGACACCAAATATCAAGCCTGGTGTTAACCCTTTAATGCCCAGTGTGTGAAATTTTCATCGTTAACTTTGGAAGCAATTTTAGACCTTCCAGTTCCCAATGTGTGAAATTTAACACACTTCGTATTTTATTAATTATGAACAATAAAACTTTGTAAAATATATTTTTCAGTTATTTTGGGTCCAATTAAACGATTTTTATATCCCAATTTTTTTTTTTACTTTTCGACTTAATTTGGGTATGAAAGGGTTAAGATTATTTACTCCTTCAATCCAAAGCAAGTTCAAGAACTTAGTGGGAGTTTGGAACCAAAACTAGGATAAAAATCTGTTGAAAATTAACTATATATAAGCTTAGGTAGGTATAGATTATTAGCATTAAGAATTATTGCACCATGTGTAAATTGCAATGTATTAACAGCTTACATGAATTTGTAAAAATTAGTCTTAAGTAAAAGTAGCCATTTTGAAATCTGTGAATACCTATTTTATACGCAAATACACACATTTCTTTTCATATATTGATAGAATAAGGTTGAAACTCATTTTTTGTGTATATATATATATATATATATATATTATATATATATATATATATATATATATATATATATATGTAAAGAAACGACGCTTGTATAGGAGATATTCCGCGCAAGACGAGAGAGAGAACGGAACAAATGAAAAAATGAGGTAACCACCTGGGAATCGAACCCGGGATCTTCCGATTGCCGGTCAGACGCGATACCATTACACCATGGCCCTCACTCTTCCAAATGCCGTAATTCTTCTACATACTCGCAGAAACCAATGCCCCAAGGGGGCACCTCCCGCATGCCGTAACATTATATACCTTCAACTGCAAAGAATGGTATCGCGTCTGACCGGCAATCGGAAGATCCCGGGTTCGATTCCCAGGTGGTTACCTCATTTTTTTCATTTGTTCCGTTCTCTCTCTCGTCTTACGCGGAATATCTCCTATACAAGCGTCGTTTCTTTACGTTATTTATACTGCGTGTTCTTTGCAGTTGAAGGTATATAATGTTACGGCATGCGGGAGGTGCCCCTTGGGGCATTGGTTTCTGCGAGTATGTAGAAGAATTACGGCATTTGGAAGAGTGAGGGCCATGGTGTAATGGTATCGCGTCTGACCGGCAATCGGAAGATCCCGGGTTCGATTCCCAGGTGGTTACCTCATTTTTTCATTTGTTCCGTTCTCTCTCTCTCGTCTTGCGCGGAATATCTCCTATACAAGCGTCGTTTCTTTACGTTATTTATACTGCATGTTCTTTGCAGTTGAAGGTATATAATGTTACGGCATGCGGGAGGTGCCCCCTTGGGGCATTGGTTTCTGCGAGTATGTAGAAGAATTACGGCATTTGGAAGAGTGAGGGCCATGGTGTAATGGTATCGCGTCTGACCGGCAATCGGAAGATCCCGGGTTCGATTCCCAGGTGGTTACCTCATTTTTTCATTTGTTCCGTTCTCTCTCTCTCTCTTGCGCAGAATATCTCCTATACAAGCGTCGTTTCTTTACGTTATTTATACTGGGTGTTCTTTGCAGTTGATGGTATATATATATAATATATATATATATATATATATATATATATATATTTTATTTATTTTTTTTTTTTTTATTTATTTATTTTTTTTTTAAGTTCGGGAAGAACCTATTCGCCTCTATTTAAAAGGGCATATCTCAGCGGAAAAACAAAGAAAAAGTGAGAGGAAAGACAGAGGAAAAAGAAAGGGTGGAGGGGACAGTCGAAGTGGAAAAAGACCAAGGATTGCAGGGTCGAGCCCCATCATCCTTGGGTGCTAGGGCCGGGAGGGCGCACGTGAAACCTCCAGGACCCAAGCACGTACAAACGAGCACAAAGAGCACTCAAGAGCATGAGCTTAGAACCCCCTTGCAAGGATATATATATATATATATAATATATATATGAAAATTTTAAAAATCTATAATTTATGGGGGGCAGGACCCCTTCAAATGGAATAGTGTCATAACTTTCTTCTGTTAATTCTAGCCATTTTTTCTACTTATGCTAATTTGTTATGTGTGCAATTACTTTTCATAAACACTTTAAATCAATGTCCTATGTCAATTAGGGACTGAGTTATGGTGGTTTGAATATTTAGTTTTCATCCCCCCCCCCCAAAGGGGGCAGCATGACTTTTGAACCATAACTCTGATTGAGCTGATATTTGAAATTTGGTACTTACTAGCAGAGACCATTCTATAAACCAAATTTAAGCAAAATCTATGAGGGTGTGGTTTTGACCATTGCATGATTTGTCATGGAATGACGTGTGTGTGTGTGTGTGAATATTAAAAAATATTTTCTATAATTCTGGACTTTCAAAACACCTGTAATAACAGGCCCTAGAATTCTGGTTGGCTTAGTGTCTCTTGGTAGCTTAATCTGGCCCTGAAGGGTGGTATGCCTACTAAATTTGTCACAGGTGAGGACTTCAGTGAAAATTATTGCCAGGGCTGTGAAGTCGGTCAATTTTGAGTGGAGTCAGAGTCGGTGCAAATCCTTCAACTATAACCATAGCAGCCTAGGCCTAGGCCTAGCTCAATTTTATGAATAAAATAGATTTAACCTAATGTTTTAATATATAATATAATATATAAATATATAAATATAAAATAGTTTGCTTATAATTAATAAGGATTATAATTAATTAATTAACATAATTAATAAAAGGAAATTTAAAATTTTGTACTAGCAACCCTAAATCTTTTTCAGATTTTTAGATTTCAATTTGATAAGTAATGATAACAGCGTAATGTCACATCAAAAGTATAAATCTGCTGTGTTTGAATATTTTTCACTCACTGCTGATGCAAAATATTACGTATGACGGATGTTTATAATAATCAAACATCTTATTAATTTGCTAAACCAATAAAATCTTATTTTGTTTAAGCTTCAATCAGTTTGTATTTTGGGATTTATTGTAATTTTTGAATAAAGAGAAAAAAAGCCATTAAGGCATAGTTAGGCCACTAAGTAACTGATGAGTCATGTGGTGGTGACGAAATGCCTTGTTTATGAATCTCCATTGGCCTATAAAGCTAATTGTAATCAATTTGGCCTTAACATTCCATCGGAGTCGGAGTCGTAATTATACAAGTCAGATTTCTGGAGTCGGAGTCGGAATGTTAAAATTTTTGGAGTCTGAGTTGGAGTCAGCAAATTTTATCACCGACTCCACAGCCCTGATTATTGCCCTGCACATTGAGAATAAGTAATTTAAATTAAAATCCTTGTGTAATCAGTTGGATGTGAATTTTATACAAAACCTTCATGCAGTGTGTTGGGAAATTTGGTAAAATTTCCAGTTAGCAGACACACTTTGGAGACTGAATTTATAACAGACATGGAGTTTATTATGATTATAATCACATGATTACACTATGATCATAATATAAAACTATTTTGAAATGCCATAATCATAATCTAATCAACTATTTTGAAATGCCATAATCTAATCAACTATTTTGAATTATTGATTTGATTTGAATTTTAGTTTAAGATCTGATAACACTGCTCACCAGTTGCTTTGAGGAGCTACTGTTTCTCAAATGTAATAAGCACAGTAGTAGTAGTATCATACCAACTGAATCTGATTAGAATCTGTAGATTTGCATTTAAATGTTAATGTGATTGACTGATTGTAGTGTTAGAGCAGATGTTAGTTACTGTTATTTAACATGTAGCATATTATTTTTTTGTTTGACGAGTTAACAGGCATAAAAATTGCATGTGATAATACAATTTAGCATTATCATAATGCCATGATAGTATTGAGATGAGAGAGTGACATATACTGATGCTTTCCTAGTTATTCATTGTAGATTGTACAATTATGATTCAAAATAAAATGGAGTGAATTTGATTAGTGATTTTTTTTTTTTTTTATATAAACATCACAAATATGATATACATATAAGTTACTCAAACTATACACCAATACCATGCTCTTTATTACTCGTAACTCGTAATCATAAACAATCATAATCAAGATTTGCTAATCACTATAATCATAAATATAACCATAATCAAGGTATTTCATTTTTTTCCAGTTTAACTTCCCAAGGAAATTTTAGCCCGTAGCTGATCCTACGAGCTACCACTTAACTTAAAGTTTGCAAGAGTTAATGAAGGAAAAGTTTAGGCATGACAGCTGAGATGGAAGTAGATGATCTCCTAGGCCAAAATATTATTAATTTAAAAGAAAGTTATCAAGTAAGTATTTTAGGTTTAAGCCCTATACACTATGAGTGGGTCAGGCACCCATGAACCAGGGTACCCTACTCATAAAGTGCTGTGCTGTTCATCTTAAAAGTTGTGGGTTTGTCTCAACTTGGACTTCAGATTTGAGCAATTAAGGTGCTTCTCTGGATCTTTCTTCATAGGGTAATGATTTGGATCTTGCGTGGAGATGTAGGTTCCCCTTTATTCACGTGCCTTTTGCTATTACAAGGGAGACTAAATGATGCCAAAGATTATTACAGTAAACCCTCATTATTCATGGTAGATCTACAGATCTACAGAAGCTAAGGCTAACAAAGACCCTAAGATCCACTCTAAGGTTAGCCCGAGAGAAAGGAAAGAGTAGGGGGTTAAGAGAGAAAATAAGGGGTTAAATAAGTAGCAACACCTATCACTCATGGGTTAACATTCATTCAGAAAAAGAGAAAAGAGACTCGCCATCATCCGCCAGCCACTGCCACAAGTCAGAAAAATAGTCAGAGAGAATAGGAAAGGGGTGAAAGATGAAAAGAAGTAAAATAAGAATGCTTACAAACCATGCAAACACAGTCTTAACTCGGTTATACCATACAAACTACAGACATGCAAGTAAGGAGAGGATAGAAAAAAAAAAAAAAAGTTGGTAAAGTTAAACAAAAAGTGGGTTAGTTTACTCTATGAGCTACATCTACGTTCATTAGTCTATTTTTTTTTTTTTTTTTAATTGCTGGCATCACAAGCTGGCATTAATCATCAACAGACTCATCCTCAACCACCACCCCCAGAGCTCCTGTTACTAATTGTTTTTTTATTTTAAACGCTAATATTTTTAAAATGCCTATCAAAACGGTTCTTAAACATATTAATGCTGGTAGAGTGAATGACTGATGGGAAGATTATTCCACTTATCAATTACTTTAAACATAAAGAAGTTTTTAGCGATATTAGTAATGAAACATCTGCCATGCAACTTAAATCAGTTATTACGAGTATTGCTATTATTGAAAGTGAACAGTTTGTCAAAATTTGCGTTATCAATGTTGTTAATGATTTTGAAAACTAAAATAAGCTCCCCCTTTAATCTCCTAGTTTCGAGTGACTGCAAGTCTAACACTTTAATCCTATCTTCATAAGGCTTGTTGCGCAATGATGGAATTAGTTTGTGGCACGACGCTGAACCCCTTCTAACCTATCAATATCCTTGCATAAATACGGGCACCAAAACTGAATGGCATATCTAAATGAGGCCTGACTAGGGACTTGTAAAGGGGCAATATAATATCCTTCGATTTAAATTTGAAATTACGCACTATGAAGCCTACATCCTATTAGCTTTTGCGCAAGACTCCAGGCACTGGTTCCCTACCTTTAAATCCTTAGATACGCGTACGCCTAAATCTACTTCCTCGTTAACGCTCGCTAACTCTCTACCATCCATCGTGTACGTGTAATTATTGTTACAAGAACCTATATGCGAAACTTTACATTTGTCTATGTTAAATTGCATCTGCCACTTAACTGTCCACTCCATAATCCTATTTACATCGTCTTAGAGCCTATTTCTATCATCCTTGTTAACAACCCTACCACCTATTTTAGTATTGTCCGCGAATTTTGACACGTTACTAGTCAATCCTACATCTATGTCGTTAATGTAGATTACGAATAGCAATGGGCCTAACACTGAACCCTGTGGGACACCACTACCTACATCCAACCACCCTGATTCACTACCATTAACAATGACCCTCTGTCTCTTAGCATGAAGCCATTCCTCTAACCAGTTAGCTACCTGACCTGTGTATACCGTGCGCTTTAACCTTCGCAATTAATTTTCTATGTGGAACTGTATCGAATGCCTCTATAAAATCTAAATAAATAACCAGCTCTATGCCTATCGTATTCATGCACTATTTCGTTATAAAATTCTAACAAATTAGTTAAACAAGATCTGTGGCGTTGAAACCCATGCTGACTACTATTAATCAAATCTCTACTTTCTAAGTGATCGATGATACAATCCCTAACTACGGATTCCAAAAGTTTACCGACAATTGACGTTAAGCTAATGGGCAGTTGCCTTTTTTTTAAAATAGTCGTAACGTTAGCTAATTTGAAGTCTTCAGGAATAATCAACGTTTCAAGTGACTGATTCAAAATCTTTGTTAAGGGGCCTACAATAATGTCTTTCAAATCTTTCAAATGTCTGGGATAAATAGCGTCAGGGCCTGGAGCTTTGCTAACTTTTAGCCTATCGATATAATGCGCAATCTCACCCTCGTAAACAGTTATTTCATCCAAAATAGTCTCGCTGCTAAATGGAACAATATCATCCACGTCGGGGACATTACTTACGTCTTCTACAGTAAAAACTGTCGCAAAAAAGTTATTGAAAATACCCGCCATTGCCTGAGCGTCAGAAGCCAAAGCGCCGTTAACATCCACTAGAAGGCCTATGTTATCTTTTATCGGCTTACGATTATTGACATATTCAAAAAACTTTTTTGAATTATGTTTACTATCCGCAGCTATAAGTATCTCTAAATTATGCTTAGCATTCCTAACTGATCTTTTAACCTGACGTCTAAGCTCGATATATCTATTAAAGTTAGCTGCTGTGCTATTGCGCTTATTAAGTCTATATGCTCTGTTACGCTTGTTTATGAACTTGCCTATTTCCCTAGTCCACCATTTGGCCCTACAAGGAATAAACTCCCTTTCAATATTCATAAAACTTTCTTTAAATGCCTCCCAATGCAAATTTGTGTCATTACCCAACCCATAAATAAATTATCCCAGTCTACTACCATCCTATCTGCAAAACTATCAAAATTAGCCCTACGAAAATCAGGGACTTGTATTACGTTACTATCCTTAGTGTTTTCTATCAATAACTTAAACCTAAGAATTTGATGATCACTACATCCTAAACTCTCGCCTACTTCTAAACCTTCAACTATATTTTCGCCGTTTGTCATCACCATCGGTAACCATCTGTCATAAAAAATTATCCTCCATGAACTCAATCAATCTCAAACCCTCCTCATTACCAGTAAAAGTCACATAATTAACATTAGGGCAGCTAAAGTCTCTGACAATTATACTATTCCAATTGTGAATAAAGTTATCAAGAAGTGCGTAAAATCTAGTATCGGTATTGAGGGGTTGAATGGGAGGTCTATAAACAACAACAAAATTAAAACTAATACTACGCACCCTAACTTCAACGCATATCGCATTAATTGCTGCTGGAAAATCTATCTTAACCTCGATAGCCCTAAGGGAATTATGAATGTACAGCAAAATGCCACCACCAAACCTATGTAACCTATCATTAGTAAAGAGTTTAAAACCCTGTATATCAAGTTCCCCCAACAAGTCCTGAGTCACGGTATTTAACCACGTTTCAGTAATAGCAACTATATCGTAGTTGCTGGAATAAATTATCGCCTTAAATTCATTTAGTTTATTTCTAATACTACGCGTGTTACAATAAAAGACGTTTAAGTTATTTTTTACCATGGGCAGGCATTTTAAACTATTTTTCACATTGGGCCCACGTTCCCCGGACCCACAACATTTAAAGAAGGCTTCAACCTATACAGCTTTTGTACGTTTTCGTCAATTAACCTACCTAGCCTAGCATTACCTATTTCATTAAAATGCACCCCATCTTTTATAAAAAGGCTAGGATCACTGAATTCTGACCATAGCTTTACGAAGGGTACATTTTCCTCAGCACAAATCTCTTCTAATTTATTATTCAAAAATATTGTTTTAGATGTAATCCTAAGACCCAAACCGTGCCTGGGGGTAATATCTAAAACTAAAGACCTATCTGACTTCGCCTTTAGGGACCTAATTAACCCCCTATATATATCCAAAAGGTCAGGCACTCTCGTATCGGGCCTATTCGAGTCATTGCCCCCTACCATTGTCACCAATCTCGAGTGACAGGAGGCAACGTTGTTGCGGGGAGAACGATGAAGTAAATATAATACTGTAACTTGGCTACTTACTGAATAAGCTGGCCGCTTCTTGATGATGGGAAAAGGGAATGTCCCGGGTGGTGAAGTTTTTCTCACCTCCACTGATTGTCACTGAGGGGCAAATGAGACTCCCACACTGCTGGAACCAAGAAATGGACTTGACCCGCTAGCTATCTCCAAAGATTAACACAGTGTCTGAGTTGGGTCCACTTGAGAACCTAGAAAGCCCTGGCTTCAGGAAAGGTGTGTGCAATGTACACCCGGCAATACTTGAGGACCTCAGCTGAATATGGGCGTACATAACAAGCAAGCAAGATTTTAGCAGACTGATTGTGAAGTAAACCAAATGTGGCTGGATTAGAAGAGCGGATATTACCCTCTGAATTGTTTAATAAAGAGAATCTGGAGGTATTGTTGATTCAAGGACCCTGGGTTGTACATCCTGTTTAGGTGGATTACCACCAGTGCTACCACAAGAGGGGATATCAACTGCCTTGTGAAAGGGTTGTTCGAACCCTCTACAATGCTCTTGTCACAAGGAAATCCTTGAAAGTAATGACCCCAGTCTATAAGGACAAAGGCTGAAAAAAAAAACTAGTTGGTAGAATTCTAAGGGTTTATTAGAAATTAACTTGAATTATTTACAAGAACTAGGATGGGTTATGAGCTTGAGCCTAAATGAGGCTTAAGATCAAGAAATGGAAATCCAAAAACCCTGAAAGGGTATGCTATATAATTAGGGCGGGTCATACTATGCATTTTTTTTAAATCAATGGAGAGGGGTGTTCAAATGACATATTTTGGTGTATAGAACACAATTCTGAAGAAAATATTTAATTCTGATAACCCTAACCTACATCATTTTGCAGTTGATTATTATTAAATTATTGATTATTTTACTATTGTAGTTACCCCAGAATATGTCTTCTCACGTTTTCTATCATGGCTGCTCACGTTATCTCTCATAGAGCATTGTTCTAACTAATTCATATAAACACATATAATGTAATTCATATAATAATAATAATAATTAAATACTCAAATAAAAAGGTGTGCCATTCCACTTAATTGTAATTATCATACAGTTTGGTATATGAAATATTTTGACAGTTTTCTGGCGCGCATAAGGCCATTTTCTGAGCCACCTTTCTCAGAGGCTAGAATGTAACGTTTCAGAACATTCTAAAACGTTTTGTGAAATATTTGAAGTGACTCATGATTTATGAAGCTATTTTACCACCTTGGCTTGCAGTGAGGGGATAGATTTAGTGTTGTTAGTGAGCCTGGCAGCTACTATCTGTTCCACTTTACCCCAGAGAAAGCAACTAAAGAGGAGTCACATGCGGAGAAGATTGCTAAGGTCCTGTTTGCCTGGCTGAAAGAGAGGGGTTATGATAAGACCTTGTTGGCCATTGGAGGAGACTCAACAATGTCAACACTGGTGTGAAAGCTGGAGTAATGCGGAAGCTGGAGCTGCACCTGGGGAGAAAGCTGGTCTGGTTGGTGTGCAACCTGCACACTGTTGAACTTCCCCTGCACCATCTCATTGTTGACCTTGATGGCCCTACTCTGTCAGACAAAAAATTATCCGGGCCAATAGGAAAGCTCCTTGATTCTGCTACAGACTTTGATATCAATCCAAACTTCACCCGAATCTCTGTTGGCCCTCCACTGATCAAGCTTCCTGACAAGGTCATTCAAGATCTCTCAACTGATCAATACTATGGCTATAAAATTGTCTGTGCAGTCAGGGATGGAGTACTTCAGGACTGCAGGGCTGGCTCTGTTAGAGATAGGACCAGTAAACCACAGCGAACAGACTTCTCAGGCTCTGGGTGTCAAAGCACGGACTTAAAGGAAAGAACTTGAAGATTCTGCAATTCATTGTGGAATTCATCATTGGAGTGTATTACCCATGTTGGTTCAACATGAAGGTCAAGCACTCCTTAGGACTAGTGTGTGTGGGAATTACGTTACGTATAAGATCTGTGACACATGGAACAGGTTACCTTCGGAAGTTGTGAACAGTTCCTCTGTGGATCAGTTCAAGAAAAGGTTAGACGAAATCTTGCACACTATTTGAGTGTGTAAAGACATTTAGGACCTCAGTCTGCGGAAATTTCTTTTCCTATAAAATAGTTAATATCTGGAACCAACTTCCCTCAGGGGTTGTTTCCAGTCAAAGTGTAAATCTGTTTAAAATAGGTTAGACAAAGTACTGAACACACTCATAGGTTAAGATTAAAACCTCAGAAAACTCTGCAGGAGTTCGCTTGCTCGGTGTCTCTGTGAGCAAGCTAAATATAGAGCTATTTATATATTCTCCACTTTCCTGTAAAATTTCCTTAGCTACTTTTCCAGGGTCAAGGTATTTCTTCAACCTTTTTCCGTACCTGCCTCTGGCAGGGAGGGAGTGGAGGGTGGGGAGAGAGCCTTCTACTTTTCTATCCAGTTTTCTACTACTGCTAGCATAGTTGAAAGACAAAATTTTCCCTGGCACCCGTTGCCATTGGTACCTCCTCGGTATGGGCCGCAAGGCCTTTTGAGGTACTTCTTTTCCTTGTAACTCCTTGTAACTTTTGTTACTTTCGTAACAAAATTGTTACTTTTTAACATTTTTGTACTTTTGTTACGACGTTCGGAAATTTTGTTACGTTTTAGACTTTTAACTCTAATTCCAAGAAAACGGTAAATTTCTAAGTTTTAATTATTGCTGTTAGTGTCACCACTGAAGTTGGCACATTAGAAAGAGTTGCCAATTAACGTTATAATATAGCGTTGATTGGCAACTCTTTCCAGTTGCTCTCGTGACTTTGTTCCATGATCTCACGTGTGTTTAGTGTTTTAGTTTATTCAGTCTTATCTTTAATTTTATATTAAACCTGTTTAGTGAGTGAAATTTTGTGTTACTATATTTTGATAAAAATATATATATATCCCTTTAATATGGAGGGAAATCAAGATGATGAAACTTATGATAGTGATTATAAAACCGGAGAAAAAGCCTAAAATGACTAGAAAATCCAGAAAGATTTTGGTATAATAATTCAAAAGAACAGTGTGGGGACAAGCAGCGCTTCCCTTTATCTAAATTCATGATGGATCTCCTTTCACTTCCTCATTCTTCGGCTAGTGCCGAAAGAATATTTTCAACACTAACTAATGTTAAAGTTAAAAATAGATCTTCATTGAAAACATCCACAATAAATCCGCTTTATATACAAAAGAATTACTTCGAAGCCAGGATTGTACAAAATGGGAACCATCAAAAGAAATGATAAATATGATGAAGGAATCCAAATGGCAAGAAAGTAAAACTATGGATGAAGAAAACGTAGCATTTTAAGTAAGGTAAGACTTAATAAATAGTTTAATTTGAACAATTTAATTTTTTTTCGCGATTTGTTACCTTTTTGATGGATTTGTTACCTTTGGCTTATTCATTTTGTTACTTTCCCTAAAATTCTTGTGGCAGCCCTGGCCTAGGCACATCCTCTTTCAGCTGGACTGCCTCAAGTCCCAGAGAAAGGAGGTGCTGGATATTGTGATGCCAACTGTGAGAAGATCTGCTTGGTATGCCCACAGTGAAGTCATCCTCCAAACACTACTCTGCTCTGAGGATCAGAAGGAGAGGATTGAAGGGGTGGAGAGAATCCTGGCCATCAGGGGAGAGGGGGACCTGGACACTCAGCTGGGGGACTCCTCTGTTAGGAGCAGAAGGACACCTGACATCAATTGTGATGCTTCCAGCATCGGTGACTTGATCAGCTGGTCAGAAGGTGTGTCAGAGCCACCTCTCACCTGCTCTCTAAGCACCTCAGAGGTGAAAAACTTCATCAACACCCCCATGGAGGTGCGCAACTGGCCTTGCCACACACAAAGCATTGAGAGGGTTGTTAAAATGGCGACTGAGGCTTCTGCTAAGTACTTCTCACAGGAAAAGAGGGATGGAGGGATCAGGGCTCAGGAGACCAGCAGGAAGCTGATGTCCAAGTCTGAGTCAAAGCAGGATTTGTGCAACCTGGCAAAGTTCAAGATGTCAGGAGAATGATCTTTGTAATTATATCCAGTGATATACATGCAGTTCACCTATTAATAAATATATGTAAAGTTGATTTGGCCTTGTCAATATAAATGATTTACCTTATATTTTTAATATATTATAAAGGGGTTCAAAAGGGTAAAATTGGCAATTTAGAAATACAAAATGATGTAGGTTAGAGTATCCTATCCAAAAAAGAAGCTCATATTTGAATTCCCCATGTAAAAACACAATTTAGACACCCCTGATGGTAGGATTTCCTTCAGATTCATGTTGTCACCTGAGTACGACCTGCCCTACTATATAATGGTGCTTACGATTACGATGACAAAAATACTGGACAACAAAAATGGAATTACCAGAAGATGATGATAAAATTAACCTGTGCTAGAATGGTACAATTAGACAACACAATAGACCTCACTGGACCTAATGTCCTTAAGCTAGACTTGAGGTCAATCCAATCGCACCTATCTATTATAGTTAAGCCATGGAGAAGCAAAACCTGAAGCTATTGGTCCTAGAAATACCTTAACCTGCACACTGTTATGCACAGGCAATGTCCAGTATCACAAGGCACTCTGTTTTCCTTGAATTTTCTTTTTCTTAGCAAATTGAGTTGACAGGTTAGAACTTGCGCAAGCCAACCATGACTTTGAAAAATGAGCCAGTTTCTAAAAATTGAAGACAAAATTTACTGATACCAGAATCGAAAAACAAGATAAAAAAATTCTTCAAAATGGGTCTAAACAAAACTACTAAACTACTGAGCTAGCCAGGCATTAAGCAAAACTAACTCCATCAATGGCCAATCCTGAAACGAGAAGAAAACAAGATGTTAGTTAAGAAAACCCCACTACAACGTCAATCCTGTCCACCTCATCTCTAACTGTCAACCCTGGCCCCTGGGAGACAGACCCTCCTCCTCTTGGTTGGATGCTGTTCAATGAACTGTGTCCATATGGTGCACTAAAGAGTCCCCAATTAAAATAGTTTCCCCTCATTCACGTCCCTTTCCAAATGGGTGAAAGGGTTTGAAACCTCGATAGGGGGGATTCCTATCACCTAATGTATGCAGCCTAGCTCCACCCTTAACTTCTCTAAATCCCTCCCCATCTACTAATCTCAGACCAACCTTAACCCCTTCCTCAACTCTGTCCAACCTTCCTGACAAGCTACTTAAACTAGAAACTAGGTTATGCACCTCACCCTTCAAATTACTAACGTCTTCAACGTTAGTATTGGTTCGGCTTTCGTCAACCATAGCCCTACCCCTGCCCTAATCAAGCGTTGCAAGTCTTTCCATTACCTCACGTACACTGCGTTTTATGTCAACTATTTCCTCCATTAACTTGCAAAAGAAACAAACTGATCTCTCGGTAATTGCCATAGGACCGCCATTATAATCTTTAAATTCCAAATACCACCGGTTTACCCCACACCTAACACACAACGCTTTCTGTAATGGCATCCCGCAGTTAAAAATTAGTTTATGACCATCACAAGTTTAAGTTAAATTAAGCCAGCATGCTATGAAAACTTCTAAATCACTAAAAACCACATATTCAATTACTTAACTATAACAATGTGAATATAAACGCAAGTATATAAAATTCAAAACTTTCCAAAAGTAAAATTCTTAGCAATATGCAAAAGTAGATGCAATATCAGAGAGCTCAGGAAAGGCATCCGTTCAGTACAGTCTGGCTGACGAATCGAGTACAGAGTCTGGCACCGCGAATACACCATACTCCATTGATTTTGTGCATAATGTACAGGAAGGTGGTTCATATCCTTGCCTTTTAGTGCTCGCGGGTGGGCTGCCTTATGAATTAAGCCAGGCTTCACCATGTGACCTGCAGCATTGGCACAAAAGAGAAGAGTTACACGATCTTTTATGGCTTTGAATCCTGATGCATGACGCTCCTCCTGACTAATGTAAGTGTGTGATGGCAATTTCTTCCAAAAAAGGGCAGTCTCATCAGCTTATACCCCTGAAATCTTGACATTGTGCAGCGAAAAACATTTTTTGAATATTTCAAACCAGCCTTTACTAGCTACAAAGCTTGATTCAGGAGTGGTGCTCGTTCCTTCTCCTCCATCGGTGGCCTTGAAGCAGTGACCGTGAATAATTGAAGCCGCAAATGGTGATGGGTTTACTGTATTTAGTGTTTTTAGGACTTCCCCAAAATTCTAAATATTTTTCTTTAGAATTTTGTAGTACTGTAGTCCCTAAAACACTAAATTTTCTAAATTATTATTAGGTCATGCTGCCAAACATATTTTCTTATTGAGTGATGCTGTTTTGAGCTACAAATAAAAAGGATGTTTGTCTTGTAGGCTAAATTAACTATTTAGGAGCTATTTTTTTTGTGAATCTTAGTGCAGGATACAGTGATCCCCGACCTGCATGAGGATTCCATTCCTGAAAAAGCTCAAAATTGTGCAGGTTGGAACTATCTCCCCATAATATAAATGGGGTTAGGAGGATTAAAGTTTAAAACATCATGTACAGTATGAAATAATTTTTACCTGAATAAAAGCTTTTAAATCATTGTACAATAAATGTATAAATAGTAAAAACTTGTAAAAACAGACAAATTTCAAAAACGTCACTATCAAAATAATGTAATAATCCAGAGGAGTGCAAGAAAGATCACTTGATATAAACTAGCTGGTCATACAAGAGATGAGCTACTGCACATGTTGCTGCAAATGCTAAAGTATCATGTGTATCATACGCATAAGTATTGTACACAAGTATTGTATATATTGTACACAAGTATTGTATGTATTGTACTGCATATGCGAAAGTGTTAATAATTTTTTAGTATTTACCATAATTTTAAAAAAATTTGTGCAGATCTATCTTTGAATCTTAGCTCATGCAGATAAAAAAAGGGTAGTGAAATGTCCTCATCCTATCTCTGAATTTGTGCAGGTCGGACCTCATGCAAGTCCAGGGATCACTGTACTAGGTTTATATCAAATACTGGTGCATAAATCAAAGTGCCAGATATAGTAGGCCCTCCATAGATGATCTCTTTTCCATAATGATCAGTAGAACTTTGTTCTTGATCTCTTCATAAATAATTTTGATATGGATTTGTAAACAAAAATTTCCTTGCCTTTCACCGTGAATGAGCACACACAAGACTTTTAATCTAATCTAAAACTTGGTAATTTAGACTTGGTCCAAATTGAAGTGGAACCTGTTGGTAGATGGTACCACTACTATGAGCTGGCACGAGTTAAAAGTCATCATACTTCGAGTGACAACCTCTCTGAAGAAGAAGAGATATCTGAAGATGAAGATGATGATGATGAAGATGAAGCACATGAAGTAGAAATTGATGATGATATTGCGTACCTTCGCTCTCTAGATCCAGCTGACTGGAAGGTAAGTTAAGCAGTATTGCTATTTTGGTCAACAGATCCTTCTCACCATCAAATATGGATGCATCAAGTTTAATTTACTCTAAAACAACAACACCCTTTTCAGAATTTATAAAGTAGAAAGCAGAATGAAATGAATAGTAGTGTTGATTGGCCAATTAGGCTACTGATGTTATTGAACCGAGATCTGGGATGGACATTATTATTGTATTATAATTGCTCAGTGATTTTTTTCCTGGAGTATATGATTATGGTACTTCATACATTGTATTATATGTGATGTAGTTGTAGTTTTAATGGAGTCCTTATGAAATATTTGGTAATTTGCTAGATTTTGCATATTTATTAGATAAATTGTTTAGGTTAGTCAAAGTAAATTTGCAAATTTGCGAAATAGGAAATTTATACATTATAAAGGGCCATTGACCATGACACTTTTTTTTTAATAGAACCAAGACCACTATGCGGTGTTGGGACTAAAGAAATACCGCTACAAAGCAACTGATGAAGATATCAAAAAAGCATGTAAGTTTTCTCTGTTGTCTAGTGGTATTATTATTATTCACTGTTGGATATTTATAAGGCGTGGGTGTGAATATATTTTTGAAAATTTATTCTTTGATATTTGAAAAGACTTCATAGGACTACACACGGTTAGCATTTGTTTCTTAGTGGATAGGTACATTTACATAATTTATCAAGACATTAATTAATAATGAATTAAGACGCAAATCGTTGGCTTTGTGTTTTATATCTCATTGAGAAAATGGACTAAAAGTAGACCTATCTAAATGGCCTTTTGTAGAACACAATTACTCAACCATCTTTCCATCAGCACAGTGCTTAAAATAAAGGAAAACTCCTATATTGGAACAAAATTAGACTCGGTTTATCATGCCATTGTTCCTTGAAAAGACAAAAAATAATAATATATATATATAATATATATATATATATATATAATATATATATATAGTTAGCTAATTGTTGTTGAAACTAATTCATAAAATTAATACACTCATCTCGTTTATACCTTCAATACCAGATCGGGTAATGGTGTTGAGGCATCACCCTGATAAACGAAAGAGCGCCGGAGAGGAAGTCCGGGAAGACGACGACTATTTTACGTGTATCACGAAGGCCTACGAAATCTTGGGAGTTCCTTCCAAGAGACGCGCTTACGATTCTGTCGATCCCGAATTCGATGATGATGTTCCTTCCTTAAACGAAGCTAAAAAGAAAGACTTTTTCCAGGTAAACTCGCTCGTTCTTAAATGAAGCTAACGAATACCCTTAACATATCTTAAT
Source organism: Bathynomus jamesi (assembly GCA_023014485.1). Lineage (NCBI taxonomy): Eukaryota > Metazoa > Arthropoda > Malacostraca > Isopoda > Cirolanidae > Bathynomus > Bathynomus jamesi. The sequence continues at coordinate 91,860 of JAJOZX010010792.1, read as the reverse complement.
GTAAGGAAATAAAATTTTAAGCTTTATTATAAAGTATTGCGTGCAAATACATTTACGCACCACGGATAAACACGCACTTCGTCAGGTACAAGTACACTAAAATACGCACGCTGAAGAATATACACAAGAGGTCCAAATATGAAAGTGTAGATTAGAAAAAGGTAAATAGGATTGAAAGTGATGAGGTTGTAAAGCATTTAAATGCTTTTTAAAAGCGAGAGACTCGAATGGATCATGGTGAAATAGGGTCAATATTGGCCTCGCTTGAACCCACCTTTTTGGGAGGTTCTGGATGGCTCAATCAGTAGGAGTGGTGACTCTGAAACCACGCAATGCGGATTCGAGTCCCATGAGCCCCTAGTTTACCACTTTTTCATTTTCCATACTATTTAAGAACGCTTATAATAGAGCATTTATAGGTGAAAATGTTGACAGTGAGAGTGCAGTAAATGGATATTAGTATATTGTATTTGTTGTTTAAGGTTTATTATCCAAAAACATATAATTCTTTAGTATTTTAACTCAAACTTAATATTTAAAATTTACCTTTATTTAAAATTTACTTCAGGTGAATGTCTATTTTGAAACTTTTTTTTTTTTTAATTTTTTTTATATGGGGTGATTTTGGCTCAAGGGGTGGCATTGGCACTTCTTAAAAAAAGGTTTTTTGCATTTTGCGCAAAAAGAAAGTTTCATGAAAAAAGCACTTTTACCATTTTTAATTTATGGAAGTTTGCCTATCTTTTCTTGTCTAATTACTTTTTTCTCTACGATCCTTAACTTACGAGTTACGTTGTGACAATTGTCAGTAGAAAAACTATGTTGGAACAATGGAGAAAAAATATAGGCAAAATTCCATAGATTGAAAATGGAGTGCTTTTTTTTTTTTTTTTTTTTGTGAGACTGTCTTTTTGCACAAAATGCATAAAACCACTTTGTTTTTTTTAAGAAGTGCTAATGTCACTCCTTGAGCCGATATCACCCCATATTACGATATTTAAGAACCTTTGCTTCTTCAGCTGATTAACATTTTAAGTAGTTCCTTTTCATTTTCACTCCAACGAAGTAATAAATAAAATAATCTTCCATTTGACAGCAAATGATTCAGATTTATTTGATTAAAGAAACTAATGGCAGAATTGATTATTATTAGTCGCTTTGACAACTTAATTTCGTAGCACAAACAAGTTTAAATTTGGTGTACTCGGTATTTCATCGTAATGCATGATTCATCGTATTTTATAATCCGAATTTATGGTCTCCACACAGGTGTTCGGTCCTGTAATAGAACGAAATGCCAGATGGTCCACTAGGAAGCACGTTCCTCTACTAGGCAAACCAGACGACTCAAAACAAAAGGTTTGACTCGAGCTTAATCGTCATTTGCCCTCATTACTTGTTTACTTATGCGTTATCTTCTTTTAATGATTAGTTTTGGTTGTTCAGTCATTATCAATAATGAAGACTATTGGTTTTCTAGTCATCCTTTAAACGGCTGTTTATGCTAGTCACCATTCGATTCCTTATTTTGAATGATTATGTTCAGTGACTTAACCATTTGTTTAATCACACCCACCCTTCAGTTAACATTTATTGTGCGAGTTAGGTCTGTTTAAGTATGTACAAGCCTGTTGCAATAACTTATTATTTATTCACACATACAGTGGTGGCCATAAGTCACGCATCACCCCATCAATTTAAAAAAAAAATTGTTGTAACGTACGAGTAAAATACCAAAATTAGTGTAAATGGTAGAAAAGATGTATTTAGAAACTACTCCAGCATACAAAACATACTAATGAATTGCTGTCAGTATTTCGTACATTTAACCCTTTTTTTCAGCACTTCGGCGATACGTCGTGGCATGGAATTTACCAGTATTTCGCAATACTCCGGCGTAATTTCCTGCGCCCACACCTTCTTTATGGCTTCAAGCAAATCATTCAATGAAGTAGGATTGTGACAGGTAACTTTTTCTTTGACGGTTCGCCAGCAATTCTCTCTCGGGTTTAAATCGGGCGGCGAGTTTCCCGGCCAAGGCCCGATCAGCTGAAAACCAGTATTTTGGAGCCAATAAGACACGGCACTCTGTCTTGTTGGAAAAACGTTTGTGTGGCACATCTCCATAAACAGCGGCAACTTCTCCTGCGGGATATTTAGGTTTTTCCAACAAGACGGATCGCCATGTCACCGCATCAAAGCCGTGTCTGATTGGCTCCGAAATTTTGGTTTTCAGCCGATCGGTCCTTGGCTGGGAAACTCACCCGATTTAAACCCGATAGAGAATTGCTGGCGAACCGTCAAAGAAAAAGTTACTCGTCACAATCCTACATCATTGAATGATTTGCTTGAAGCCATAAAGAAGGTGTGGGCGCAGGAAATTACGTCGGAGTATTGCGAAATACTGGTAAATTCCATGCCACGACGTATCGCCGAAGTGCTGAAAAAAGAAAAAGTTAAATGTACGAAATATTGACCGCAATTCATTAGTATGTTTTGTATGCTTGAGTAGTTTCTAAATACATCTTTTTTACCATTTACACTAATTTTGGTATTTTACTCTTATGGTAAAAAAAAAATTTTAAATTGATGGCGGTGATGCGTGACTTATGGCCACCACTGTGTGTGTGTGTGTGTATATATATATATAATGTGTGTGGCCAAGTGGTTAAGACGCTGGGCTGCTGATGGGGCGTGGTTCGGATTCCACGTTAAACTGTAGGTCTAAGGTGGAGTGAAAAGTTTGACCTTCGTCAGAATGAAGAATTCGGGCGGAAGCTAACCAAAGGTATATATATATATATATATATATATATATATATATATATATATATATATATATATATATATATATACACAGGGTGTTTGAAAACTTTCTGTACAAATTGTAATGGGGGATAGGCAACACCAAGACAAACCCTTTTCGTCTATAAGTGTATGTCCGCTGACGTCACCATTCGGCGCGAGAGGGCGCCGCTGCAATTGGCTAAAAGGTGAAGTGGGCTAGACTCGCGCTTGCCGCGGGCATTCTTAAATCGGACGTAGTACGCGTAACATGTTTATTTAAAGAAGGCATGTTTATTTAAAGAAGGTGCTGAAAGTTGCGACCGGTAGCATCAATGCATGCCCGACATCGTCGAAGCATTGACCGACGTACACGTCGAAAGATTCCCGGCATTTCGGGAACAGTTCCAGCGGCGACAGCGATTCTTGCTACAAGGTCTTCTTCTGAGTAAATGGGAGTCTCGTACACGAGGTTTTTCATGTGTCCCCACAGGAAGAAATCGAGGCATGTTAAATCGGGCGATCTCGGTGGCTAGGCTACGGGCCCACCCGGCCTATCCATCGGTCCCCAAAAGTGGCGTTCAGATAATCCCACACATCGTTGCTGGAGTGTGCTGGGGCCCCGTCGTGTTGAAACCACATTCGTCTACGAATAGCCACGGGAACATCTTCCAGCAGCTCCGGCAACGTTTCTTCAAGAAATATCCGATAAACACGCCCGTCGAGTCGGGCAGGCAGCAGGTACGGCCCAATCAACTTGCCATGGACGATACCCGCCCAAACATTGACGACGAACCGTTCTTGATGAGCATGCACCCGTGTAGCATGTGGATTTGCGTGCGCCCACACGTGAGAATTGTGCATGTTAAACACACCCTCACGTGTGAAACAGGCCTCATCTGAGAACAGCACATAAGCCGGAAAATTAGGCTGCACCGCTGCCTGCTGCAGAAACCAGCGTGCGAATTCCACACGAAGAGGGTAATCCCGAGGTTGTAATGCCTGGACACTCTGACGATGAAACGGATGTAACTGCTGCTCGTGCAACACACTCCAGACCAGGTCGTGGTTCACACCGAGGATACGTGCAACACCTCGCGTGCTTGCGCTTGGATTGTCCTCAAATCGCCGTAGGATTTTTTCTTCCATGTCAGGAGTGCACGTTTCTCTCCCGACCAGTATCATGCATGTTTGCATGGAATGTTCCAGTTTCTCGCAAACGTTTGGTGGTTTGGCACACGTCTGTTTGGGAAGCGCTGTCGGTACAACCTCACAGCAGCTCTTCCGTTTCCATTGGCAGCCCCATACACCATATGCATGTCAGCCATCTCAGCAGTCGTGAAGCGCTCCATGTTACGCGTACTACGTCCGATTTAAGAATGCCAGCGGCAAGCGCGAGTCTAGCCCACTTCACCTTTTAGCCAATTGCAGCGGCGCCCTCTCGCGCCGAATGGTGACGTCAGCGGACATACACTTATAGACGAAAAGGGTTTGTCTTGGTGTTGCCTATCCCCCATTACAATTTGTACAGAAAGTTTTCAAACACCATATATATATATATATATATTAGCCAACTGAAGGCAGAGAGGCTAACTATGTTAGGTTTGTTACTGTCCTAAACTTTTAGTAACTGAAGTGTGGTAAACATTTGATCTAGTCTACCTGGTCCTTAAAGATTATGCATTACTACTTATGCAAATTATTTTTAAGGAAATGGAAGATATAAGGTAACGTAGGTAGCGTCCATATCCCACATCCCCTAAGGAAGTTGAGGGTAGGGGCCAGAGTTAATTAAAGGGCGGTGGTCGGGCCGCCGCTTCGTCGTAACGTAAAATACAGGAAAGACAACCTCTTAGCTCTAGGCAGTACTGACTAGGATTTGAATCCACGACTGAGCGGAGTCTCAGCACTGCCGGACGGCTCTTTAATCAACCAAGCCACGAGGTACGCTAAATGGAAGATGTATTATTTGCAATTTCTTTATCATTAGTGGTCGTTCGTAAAGGTAAGAAGAATATCGAGGTACCATCGTAATGTCTCTAGCTTCGACAAATTATTTGTAATGTAGATTTTAAACTCAAACCCGGTCGGCTCATCTCTCTTCACAGTTATTGTAATTCTTTCAGGTTGACAGATTTTACAATTTTTGGTACGACTTCGATTCTTGGAGAGAATTTTCTTACCTTGATGAAGAAGAAAAAGAAAAAGGACAAGAGTGAGTTGTTATTATTTATATTGTAAAAACGTTATTTTTACAAGATGGTTTTTCAAATAAAAATAATAATAAAAAAGGGCCTCACCCGTTCCATTTTCCTCGTAATGACGAAAATGGTCATTGTTGGATTTGGTTTCACTGGTTTTTCTTAATTTTCAGTCGGGAGGAAAGGCGTTGGATTGAGAAACAGAACAAGATTGAACGAGCGAGGAGGAGGAAGGAAGAGATGTCCAGGATTAGGAAGATGGTGGACAATTGCTACAACGCCGACCCGCGGGTAGCTAAGTGAGTCATTGCGTAGCCATTTTTAATTTGCGTGTGTTTTTTTGTATAGTTTCGTGTGACGATAAGAATCAGGAAGGAGGGCCAGAAAATGGCACGGTGCTCGGGTCAACTACCGCAACCCATCGCTTTAACTCCCGGATTATTATCGTAAGTCGAACCGCCTATTCCCCCCAAAAACCTTAGTCTCTTCACTTCGCTGCATTACCCACTGAGCTGCGGGCGCTGGTTATCGCGTGACGATAGTTTGATATTTGTTTTCGGTGATTCGCGTTTAAATTTGGAAGGGAATATGGTGTACCCCTTTATAAAATGGTTACCAATCATTCTTGAAGAACTGTTTTAGTTTTGTTTATTTTAATCGATGGGTTTGTACGTTTTGGCATTGATCTCTGCACAACAACGTTTCGCAACTCGTAGTGATTTTAATCCGACTTTCTGGAAATAGGCTTCTGTTAACAGGCTTAAACGCGTTTCTTTTAAACTGAGTTAGGCCTAATGTGTCTTCTTTTCATTGTTTTTTATTTAAATTATTCTCCATATGTAATTCGTTAGAGGAGTAAATAATCATTCATTGTTTGCCAAAACATCAAAAGCAGTAAAAACAGGTTTCTCTCAAATAAATTATATATATACAGGGTGTACATAAAGTCAGGATCTATTTCTGTGAAGCACTTGGAAATTATATGGAATTCAATCATAAAATGATAAAGTGGTAACATTTATTAAATAATTAAGAGTAGGATTCGACGTGACGCCCATCAGTATCCCTGCACAGCTCAAATCGTTCCGCAGCATTTCTAAACACATTCTGGAGCATCTGCGGGGTTATGTTATCTGCAGCAGTTCGTATACGTAAGTTTTCAAGACTCGTAATCTTCGTCTGATAGACGTGCGATTTGATAAAGCCCCATGCAAAGAAATCTAAAGGGGTTGGTTAAATCTGGTGATCTCGCTGGCCAAGGTCTGTTGCTTCCGCGTCCGATCCAGCGATTTGGAAAACGTCCATTTAGATAATCCTGAACAATTTTGGCATAGTGACAAGGAGCACCATCATGTTGATAGACGACGGGGATAGGATTGTTAGTACCGTCGTCTATCAACATGATGGTGCTCCTTGTCACTATGCCAAAATTGTTCAGGATTATCTAAATGGACGTTTTCCAAATCGCTGGATCGGACGCGGAAGCAACAGACCTTGGCCAGCGAGATCACCAGATTTAACCAACCCCTTTAGATTTTTTTGCATGGGGCTTTATCAAATCGCACGTCTATCAGACGAAGATTACGAGTCTTGAAAACTTACGTATACGAACTGCTGCAGATAACATAACCCCGCAAATGCTCCAGAACGTGTTTAGAAATGCTGCGGAACGATTTGAGCTGTGCAGGGATACTGATGGGCGTCACGTCGAATCCTACTCTCAATTATTTAATAAATGTTACCACTTTATCATTTTATGATTGAATTCCATATAATTTCCAAGTGCTTCACAAAAATAGATCCTGACTTTATGTACACCCTGTGTGTGTATATATATATAATATATATATAGGGCGTCCCAAAAAAATGTATACACACTTTAAATACTTATAAAGGCAGTGTTTATTAAAATACATTTCATTTTCAAAATGTAATAGAATCTACAGACATTATTTAATTGTTTTGTCAACGCCTGTTTTCAAACCGACGTCCGTTCTGGTCCAGGCACTGCTGATAACGCGAAGCATTGGAATCGCAAACATCACGAAACATTTCGTTTGGTATTTGTGTGCATTCTCGTTCAATGGCTGCTCTCAATTCAGCGACTGTTGCAGGTTTTATAGCGTAGACTTTGTCTTTTAAGTATCCCCATAAAAAAAGTCTAGTGGTGTGAGGTCTGGTGAACGCGGAGGGTATTCTACGAAACCCCTTCGTCCAATCCACATCCACATCGTGCCAAGTACCACTCGCAATACTCCACTCTTCGGTCCGGATCATCTTCATTAATAGCATGGACTAATCTTGGAATGTAACTTTTCCATTGACAGCGCTTCAAAATGCGTTGGACAGACGATTCTGAAATTCCTACCTCACGATTCGCTTGCCGCACAGATTTTCTTGGACTTTGGTGATACGTTTCCAGTACTCTTTCTTGCTTTGTGGGGCTTGTCGATGTCCGTGGTCTTCCGGAACGCTTCTTGTGGACATTCTGAACAGTTCCATCGGCTTCAAACTTATCTCTAATTCGAGTGATGGTAAGTCGCGTTGGTGGATCTGTTTGAAACTCCCTCCTAAACTGTCTTTGCACTTCAACTGCGTTTTCACACTTCCAGTAGCATTTTAGAATGAATTTCCTTTGTTCAAAGCTTAGTCTGACTGCCATTATTAATTCTAATGGGTTTAACTTGGAAAGAAAGAAACATCAATTGAGCTATCAGCTGTTAAAGTGTGTATACATTTTTTTGGGACGCCCTGTATATAAAATATAAAATCGTTAAACAACAAAAATATCACGACTTTTAACCAGTCGTCAATGGCGGACAGTTGACTTAACCTGGCATTAAATTAACCTAAATTGGCCATATTTTGCAAAAAAGGCCGATTTTCACTGTTTAACGAAAATATCACGACTTAATCCTTTTGCAAAAAGGTCGTAGCGCGCGCGTACACACACACACACACACACACACACACACACACACACGGTGTTTCAGGTCGACCCTAGAAATATGGAAAAGAAACACATCATATTAGTTACGAAATTAGTGTGACAAACTTCAAATACAAACTATAAATACCAGAATTTGTGGTTTGTATTTGGTAGAAATGTGTAGGACTTAAGGCGGGTTGATATTTTGTATTCAAAAGTGACACATTGTGGGGGTTTCGTATGGGTCATAGTATCCTAAGTTTCCTAACCCCACTAACCCCGGCACAAATTTTTGGTTTTTAGTTTCATTTGCCAAAATGTACATTTTTCAGTAAAAACTCGGATAAAAATTGTTTCAGTTGTGTTAAACTCGTGTTTCTTATTTTTTTATTCAAACTCAAAGAAAATGACATTTTTACGTGTTTTTGAGGATATACTATACTATACTATATTAAAATAAAAAATAAGGAACAAATTAATGAATTACATAACATTTTTAAGGAATTAAACAACATAATTTGTCTTCTACAAGAAAAAGAAAAAAATATTACCTCATGAAGTGCTCTTTTGCACGATGCATAAACTTAAGCTATTTTGAAAGTAACACTGCGTGTTTGTTTATTCCACTGTCCCTTCCATTCAAATTTAGGCAATCTTTGCCGTGATTCCAGTAGGTTAAGAATATATTTTTGGCGATTTTCGTAGCCAATTCGTACATCAGATGCATTCGTGACTAGATTCACGGCGCTTTCTACTCGTTGGCTGTGACAAGGAAAGGCTGGTATTTTGAGTGGTTCTTGTCTTGCTAGCAAAAGTTCTTTATTGCAAAAGTTTCCCAGAAGTGGAGGCGGATAAATTACCTCTTTCTGCCAATCAATCATTTCAGTGTAGTCTGAAGAATCAAAATTAAGAGTTGGAAGTAGGTCAAAGTTTCTTGATCCAGAAAATGTAGTTCTTCAGAGAATGATTCTCTGGATTGCAACCTCTCTACCTCTCTAACTTCTCTTGAGTCTGTTATCATCGATAGTAGAATATGTTCGGGGTTTGCAAATTAAGAGTTATTCTGAAACACCAGTTCCATGATTAATCTGTATTTCTCCAAGTCGCGCAGCAGATACCCAAAGTACCAAAAGTTAAATGATCCGTCAGATGCCAGTGCATGTGACTTAACCCATTCCATCCTGGAGCATAAGATAGCATAATAATTTCCTCTAGATCTTTGAGATCTTGGGCTGGATTTGGTGTTGAGACACAGTCTAAGAATTCTATTTGCTCTAGTTAGCCAACGAGCATGACGAATTGTACCAGGAGATCTTTCTGCTACATCTTTGGAGACATTTCCAGATTGAACAGCTAGACACATATTGCAGAGGTACTTTTGGTCACTGTTTAAATAAAGCATTAACAACATCAGATGAAATTTCATGAATGTTTCCTTTAACAGGAGAAAAAGCAACCACTTCCAGTTTTGTTAGATCAGTTTTCAATTTATTTCCAATTGAACCCTTGAAAGTACTTGGGCCTGTTGTTTTTCCATCTATTGCCTCGTAGACGTGCCTGAATGGTAGTTCGTTCATTCGGAGAAAGCATACCAGACACTGAAAAACCAATTCAGATAGATTTCAACAAGCTTTATTACTCCACCGATTCTTCCAGTGTTCACAGCAGTGCCATCACATAGTAAAGCTTTGAGTGTCTGAACTTTGAGTCCCACTATTACAGTAATCAGCTCTTCTGCTACACAATGAGCATTTCCAGGATCAGGTGTTACATGATCTATGTAGATATTTCCAGGCTCTTTAACAATGACGTAGTGCTCTCTTTGATTTTGCCTGCTCTGGTTAATGTGTCATCTCTTTTCCCATCAAAGCCAATGCATTCTATTCCTATATTCTCCAATTTAACCCTGGTACTCAATTTTTTACCTAGTCGTGCTCTTTCCCTCTCCAGCTTGTTTCTTTCAATCATGTTGCCCTGATCCAGGATTCCCATATCTTTTAAAGCAGCATTAACAATTGCTGCTGCTACCCTGCGACTAACTCTGTAACGATCTGCGGTCACTGCCAACTCTTCATAGGTATATCTGTTCTGCTCATTCTCTATTAACTCTATATCAGGCACGAAGTCTTCATCCTCTTGGTCGGTCTCTACCGCCATGCTCTCAGCACCGGCTGCATCCTGCGATTCCTGTGATGCTGAAGGGACAACTCTGATAGCTTCACTCAATTCTGCTCGTTATCTCATTCGGCGTTCGTGTTCTTTTGAGCTCTAGCAATAGCCGTTTTCCTCATCAAAGCAGCTTTTCTATCAATTGGCCCCAATTGGTTTAATATTTGCTTTTGTCCTACAAAAGAATCCTCTCAGCAATTATTTTATCCTCGCACCGGCAGGCATTTCTATCAATCCCTTTATCGTAGCAATCACGGGTACATACATCAAACATAGCATCATACTCGGAAGCTTTTTGTTCAAATCTCTCCTCTCTCTGGTTTATAGGAACCTTGTTCAACTTTGATGCTGCTTCTATCACTCTAACAACTTTCTGAAAGGTTCTACGAGTACTTATTGTAGGGAAAGAGAACTTTCTCCATATGGTTTCAACGTCTCTCGCGACTATGTTACAACATTCATTAAAAGTAATCGATCTATTGGATTCAGCCTCTTCTCGTCGTCGCACAAAGTTGTAGTGCCTCACAACATTTGCTTTTGTTGGTGTCATAGCTGCTGGAAACTCGGAAGGATGTCCAAAGACTGCATTTGACGACTTTTTCTCGTTTTCATGGTTAATTTGACTTAATAACCAATAATTTGACTTCAAAACCAATAGTTTGAATCAGTAACCAATAATGAATAATAATTTCACTTAATAATATAATGTGAAACAAAAATAAAATATAATTTTTTGCCAAAAGTACTCAAAAAAATTAGGGTTGCTAGACTTTTTTGTACATTTGTGAAATTTGGCCACAATCTGGCAACCCTGCATAAAACAAAAAAGTACCCATAAATAAAGAAGATACCCATTTGATTTAAATAAGGGCAAATAAGGTCTTCTAACTTGTTTTTAACATACCTTAAATTGATGTTCAGAATAGGTTTAAAGCTTATTGTGAAATCTCAGCTAGAAGAGTGGGGGGAAAAGGGGGGGACTATGTGCGAGGGGTACAGGGGGTCGCACATAGCTCAACTTTTGAGTTATTTGTTAACCCAAATGAAAACCCTCGCATAGTGTCGTTTTAAAAAAAAAAAGCCAAAAAAAACTTACTTTTGATCCGCCCTAGACTGTAGGTACTGTATATGCGGAATAAAAAACCGTTTTGGAAGAAACCCAATAATAAAATATACCTTCATTATAAAATAACGAATAAACCATTTTATATAATATATATATATATATATACAGGGTGTACATGAAGTCAGGATCTATTTTTGTGAAGCACTTGGAAATTATATGGAATTCAATCCTAAAATGATAAAGTGGTAACATTTATTAAATAATTAAGAGTAGGATTCGACGTGACGCCCATCAGTATCCCTGCACAGCTCAAATCGTTCCGCAGCATTTCTAAACACATTCTGGAGCATTTGCGGGGTTATGTTATCTGCAGCAGTTCGTATACGTGTACGTAAGTTTTCAAGACTCGTAATCTTCGTCTGATAGACGTGCGACTCGATAAAGCCCCATGCAAAGAAATCTAAAGGGGTTAAATCTGGTCATCTCGCGACACAAGGTCTGTTGCTTCCGCGTCCGATCCAGCGATTTGGAAAACGTCCATTTAGATAATCCTGAACAATTTTGGCATAGTGACAAGGAGCACCATCATGTTGATAGACGACGGTACTAACAATCCTATCCCCGTCGTCTATCAACATGATGGTGCTCCTTGTCACTATGGCAAAATTGTTCAGGATTATCTAAATGGACGTTTTCCAAATCGCTGGATCGGACGCGGAAGCAACAGACCTTGGCCAGCGAGATCACCAGATTTAACCCCTTTAGATTTCTTTGCATGGGGCTTTATCAAATCGCACGTCTATCAGACGAAGATTACGAGTCTTGAAAACTTACGTACACGTATACGAACTGCTGCAGATAACATAACCCCGCAAATGCTCCAGAATTGAATTCCATATAATTTCCAAGTGCTTCACAAAAATAGATCCTGACTTTATGTACACCCGGTATATATATATATATTACTTTCCCTGTAGGTTCAAAGAAGAGGAGAAAGAGAGAAAATTAGCAATTAAGAAAGCAAGGCAAGAGGCCATTAGACAAAGATTTGAAGAAGAAGAAAAAGTAAGTGTTCGTTCGTTTGTTTATGAAAACCATTTCCTTATTTTTGTTTTTTGTTTACTAAAATGTTTGGGTTTCTTTTTTTTCCAGATGAAGAGAGAGGCGGAGGACAAGTTGAGGAGGGAAAAGGAGGCTGCAGAGGCCGAATTGAAGGTCAAACTGGAGGCCGAGAAGAAGGAGAGAGAAGCTCTGAAGAAGGCGCTGAAGAAAGAGCGAAAAGTAAGGTCGTCTCGTTTGGTAGAATCGGTGGTGATAGTATGTGAAATGGTGATCGGTTGGTTGGTCGGTCGGTATCGTCGTCTTCTCGGGTTCAGGGTCCATCTGCCGCCTTTTAACTTTACTATCCCCCTTTTTAGTTCTTTTTAAAGATTTTTTTTAATACAGGAAGGAAGGGCCAAGGGTGAATGCCCGTAAAAGCGCTCCCACCATAGAAGAAGAAGAAGAAGTCAAAATCAAGGTCCATGGATTTCGAGATGCCTGGACATTCTGCTCTTGAAAGATTGGAGGTCATAGACGGAGGTGAAGATTGTTCCAGAGTTGACCGGTTTAGTTACCCTTGCGTTAGAGAGTTGGGCAGAAAAGGAATGAGAATGTGTAGAAAATCTGGTATTGCATATGCTCTTCTTAATCTTTTCGCTCACGAATTATGACGTATGGTAAAAAGGAAATTTTGCCTTTATACGTGGTTACGTAACGATCAATATTGTTTATATTTCAGCTACACAATTGTGTACCCAATAAGTGAAAGGGTTAAAGGAGGAGGCATGCAGTTAGAGAGAGTTCAGAAGAGCAGTGTCCGTTATAAAAGCGATAGTAAAGAGAGAGTGAAGCAACACTGCGGCGAAGAGAGAGGGATTGAAGACAGTCGGTAAGAGGCGGGAAATTGATGAGATGAAAGGCCTTTAATTCCACCCTGTCGAGTACGGCTGTGTGGGTTGAGCAACCCCACACGAGAAGCGTACTCCATACGGGGGCGGACAAAACCCCCGTACAGAGACAGCAACTGAGCGGGGGGTGAGGAAACTGCGGAGGCGGTACGGCACACACAACCTTTTAGAAGCTGATTTGAAAGGAGAGTATACGCGTTCTTTCTACGAAAGATCACGAGAAAAGGAGACTCCAAGAATGTTAAAGAAGAGGAAGGCTTGAGTTGTGTATTGTTGAAGTTAGGGGATAGTTGCGTGAAAGATTGTGATGAGTAGACGGATGAAGGAACTGAGTTTTTGAGGCATTGAAGGCCCACGAGGTTTTGTCTGCCCCAATCAGAGATGGTAGAAAGATCAGAGGTCAGGTGCACCATAGCCGTCCCACACGAACCATGGAGTGACTGTTGAGAGGGATGCTTTGCGAAACGGGTAAAGAAATGAAGAGTGGAATCATCGGCATAGGAGTGGATAGGACAGGAAGTGCGACTCAATAGATTCTCGATAAATAAAAGGAAAAGAGTGGGTGACAGGACAGAACCCTGAGGAACACCACTGTTAATAGCTTCAGGAAAACAACAGTAGCCATCTGCAACCGCAGCTATAGATCGGCCAGAAAGGAAATTAGAGATGAAGGCACAGATAGAAGGATAGAAACCGAAAGGATGGCAGTTTGGAAATTAAAGATTTGTGCTAGACTATCAAAAGCTTTTGATACGTCTTCAGGCAATAGCAAAAGTTTCACCGAAATCCCGAAAGGAGGATGACCAAGAGTCTGAGAGATATGCATGAAGATCGCCAGTCGAGCATCCCTTGCGGAACCCATACTGACGATCTGAAAGAAGATTGTGAGAAGAGAGGCGTTTAAGAACCTTCCTATTAAGGATAGATTCAAAAACTTGGGAAAGGCAAGAAATCAAAGCAATTGGACGATAGTTGGAAGGCAGAATGAAAGCAAACTTCTTCCAGCAGGAAGGAAAAGTACCAGATGAAAGACAAAGACGAAGGAGTTTGTCTAGGCATGGTGTCAGCACAGTTCTTAGAACAACAAGAGGAACAACAGAACATTTTTGGAAGAAATTCTAATTTCTGACATAAGAAAGTCACAGGGAGGAGGAGATGGAGGAACAGCACCGGAATCTTTCAGAGTTGAGTTGGAGGCGAAAGTTTGAGCAAAAAGTTCATCTTTGTCAAGAGAAGAGACGGCAACTGTGCCGTCGGAATGGAAAAGAGGAGGGAAAGAAGAGGAAGTAAAGATGTTGAAGTTCTTAGCTAGATACCAGAAAGATGGAGAATTAGAATTGGATAGGTTTTCACATTTTTGTCTGATGAAGGGAATTTTTGGCGAGTCCATGAACAGATTTTGCACGATTCCGGGCACAAATATAAACTGAGTGAAAGTCAGGAGTTGGATGACGACGGTACCTTCTGAAAGTCTCCTCTCTGTTGCGGATAGCATTAGAACAAAGTTAAACCAAAGGTTTTTTGCATTAGTCATAGCCCGTAGAAATAGAATATGGAATGTACGCCTCCTTGCCCGAGAGAATGACCTCCGTGATGCCCTTAGCGCACTCGGAAGGGTCCCGGTCACGGGGCTCACGGTCATTTAATTACATGTTCCATATTTGGAATATGTATTTAAGTATTTATTTAATTGTTTACCAAATTGAGGAAAGATGGAGGAGGATCAGTTCAACACGGAAGATCGCAACTTTGCAGTTACTTCTCGCATTACCTGCGCGAAGTTAAGCGACGTTGAATCTGTTTTTAGTTGGATGGGAATCGTCCTTCGCATTCAGATGATGTAGCGACCCATGGTTCAGATTCCACATAAAGCCGTAGGCCATCGTTACATGACCTTTATGGAGGTTATTCGCAAACATAATAATTAGTAGTGGTAGTAGTATCGTCACACTGAATTTTTTTTCTCGTAGATGTTGAGGTGTTTATGCAAAGACCACAAATATTTCACCGAAGATGAGGAAGAGAGAGTTCAACTGATGACGGATGTAGAGTTGCTATGCGAAGCACTGCAGAGTGCCGATTTGAAATCTTTGAATGAAAAACTCAGTCAGAATGGAAGAGACAAAGACAAAGGGAAGAATTTGCTTCTGAATCAGGTTAGGAACGAGTTTCTCGGTTAGAAATTTTTTATTTTTTTTACGTATCTTTCACTGAACAAACTCTACTCTTCCCGGCTGACTTTTGTTTTTAAAAGTTTGATGATCCAATTCTGTATTGTTAATTTATTTATTTGGAATTAATATCGCTAAATGTCATAATAATGACAATGATAAATAATAATAATAATAATGATGATTTGAAAGGTGGCTGAAGTGAAAGCTCGCGTGGAGAAGGAAAGAGAGGAAGTTCGGATGGCTTCCCTGAAATCGAGCTCAGGCGGAGGGACCGAAGGTCATGCCGGAAAGAATTGGACTTCAGAAGACATTCAGCTTCTCATTAAAGCGGTCAATTTATTTCCCGCTGGCACCTCCAAACGGTAAGGAGATGGCGGTTAGTACCCGTTAGGAATCGCTTGCCGGTTATCTGCTTGAGTTTACCCTGTAATGACTAAAATCAGAAGAGAAGCAAAAAGTTTTGTATACTCATTCCACATACACATCATTATATATATATATATATATATTATATATATATATGTGTGTGTGTGTGTTCCTGAGGATGTCATTAGACGAAAGCGCTTAAACACCGTTTTGTGTGGTGTTTCCTTTCCTTCGTGGTTTTATTCATCATAAATATTTTTCACGTGTTACTTTCGTGAAATAATTTTCATATATATAATATATATATATATATATATATATATATATATATAATATATAATGTGTGCGCGTGCGTATACAGAGTGCATTTATGGAACCATATAGCAAATGTTCATGTTTCCCAGCCAACTCAAAGTATATGTTAGTGTAATTCTCATTGGGTAGACTTTTTTCCGACACCCTGTACATTAGGGTGATGCAAAAAAAAAAAAAATTTTAAAATTAAATGCCAGTGGGCTGTCTTTATTTGGTGCCTTTTGCTGAAGAATTAAGCCATGCAAAATTATAGGCCTTAGAAAATAATATTTAGAGATTGCTCAACGACTCAAGTCTGTCAAGTGAGACTACGATCAGCCCACGGTTTTCTCCTGACGTTGTGTTTTATTGACAACATCACTAGTTTAATATCCCGTAATTGGCTGAGGTGTCATGTTGCCTTTACCGATCATAGAGATCTTGAAGCCGCGATTGGCTTAAAAGCAGTTTCATTATGGCAAAAACAGGAGAATCTCCAGAGCCCATATATCACGAGTCCTCAGTTACTCAGATCTTACATAGCTTCCAGGGCAGTGTTCAATGTTGTGTATATGTTTGGTACAATACATGTATGAACATTAGAATTTTTTTTGTAACTTCTGCAAATGACGCAAAATTTATACTAAAGAGGGTAAACTTTAGTCATTGAGCAACCTCTAAATATCATTTTTAAGGCCTGTAATTTTGCATCACCCTACAGTGTATATGTATGGTAGGCGTTAAAACGTATTTGTGTTATGTAGGTGGGAGGTCGTAGCTCAGTACCTGAATCTACATTCTACGTCGAACCAGAACCGCGTGGCGAAGGAGGTCCTGAACAAAGCAAAGGAACTGCAGAATTCTGACCAACAAATGAAAGAAGCGGCGAATAAGAGCGCTTTTCAAGTCCTCGAAAGGAGTTCAAATTCACAGGCGAGCATGAATGAAATGAAACCTTCTGTCAGGCTCGAAAGTGAGTGCAACGTCACACTATATTCTCTTTAAAACAAAGAAACTAGTTCAAGGCATAACTGGACGGTTGGAAGTGAAAATAACTCGTGCAAATTTTTTTTTTACCAATTTTTGCTTTTGCCAAAAGGAATATGCACTCTGCACGCCGAGTGTGTGTGTCCGCCAAGTGACTCAAATCTCAATTTGTGGGAAGAAGAAAATCGTGATCAGTAGAGACTCAAGTACTTGAATCACTTGAGCTTTTTGGCGTTCTGAATACCCTTCAATCACTTTCACTTCCAAACGTCCAGTTAGAAGGTTCTCTTGTTGGTCACGATAGGCACAATTTGACAGCTGTTTCGCCATTTGCTGCGTTGGTTGGTAATAAAAGATAACGTCCGTGTCCCATATTCACCAAGGAAATTGGGTGTAGGAGCCCGATCCTGGGCTAACTTAGCCCCAGTCAGTTAAAGGGGATAGCCGGCCCGACGTTTCGTCATAACGTAAGAGAGAGAGAAAAAACAACTGTCCAGCTTTAGGCAGCACTGGGATTCGAACCCACGACTCAGCTGAGTCTCAAATTAAGCTCTTCTGAGTTGTAATGTGTATATATACATACATATATATATTGGTTAATATTCAGATCTTTATTACATTACTTTGAAATTTCCTTAACCCATTTAGCTCCGCAAGAAATGCTTGGACTGAATCTAAGTGCTTGGAGTGCGGAGGAACAGCGCCTGCTCGAGCAGGCACTAAAAACGTACCCAGCATCTACCGTGGAGAGATGGGACAGAATATCGGATTGTGTTCCTAATAGATCAAAAAAGGATTGTATGAAACGCTATAAGGTAAGAGCTGGGGAAGGGGGGGTTGGGGTTAGTGACTATTTTTGCTCGTGTCCTCATTTGCAGTGGTGACACTACGCGAAAGAGAGGTCGCCACTAATGGCAAAGGCCACTATTACTGCTGTACATAAAATGCCTCGCGCAGTCACGTAGTTGATTTTAATTTGCTGAAATTTTTAATACTCGGATTGGTGGTGTAGTCAGTATGACTTCCATAGATTGAATGTTCTTCGTTTTGTAGTTAGGTTAAATGCTAAAGACGCGTGTGTAAAGTTTAAAACAAGATATCTTTTATGGAAATAGAGGAACACATCAACAAAGTTCCTTGTTTGATCTACAGATTGTTACCATTAGTGATTGTATTGTCGGTCACAAAAGTCTGGATACACTGAATTACGCGTACTTTATGGACCAGTGTATCCCGAAAGTGGGACTGGTAGTACATATATTATCTAAAGACTTTTTTTTCCTTCCCGTTCTGTCGGGTGGACACGACGCTTGAATTCTGAACTGAAAACATTCGAATCAATTACACCAAACCCTCCTACAAAATCTCTTACGAGGTCTTCCTCCACTTCTTCTCTCACTCATACAGTCACCATTATACATCCTTTTTGCAATTCTCCGTCATTATTAAGTCCACTGACTTTTTCACCACACATCTTTCTCGAACATCCTCATTTCTGATACTGTCAACACGTTTTACACCACTCACAATTCTTGAGTTATTCATCTCGACTCCCACCTTTAACAGTAAACTGTAATGTCAAATGAGTCTGTCTCTCATCCATGATGGCACCAACACACTTTCATGTAAACCTTTTACTGTGTTTACACTTAAGTTCTTTCTTCCTACCAAAACTTTCATCGCTCCCATAAAGTTTCTTCACACTGCTTTCGATTTCCGCTGTGATCTCTACAGTTTGTGCGCATATCACAATACAGCATGCGGATTCTTTTCTTGTCTCTGAACAAGAACTTCATTTTCATTTATGTTCACCTTCAACAATCTCCTTGGATATACGTCAACAAAATTTGTCTTTACGCTCCTTAATTCATTCTTTGAGTCACCAGAGTTATTTGATGCCTCAGCTGCCAGTCATTTTCTAACGAATTCATACTGTACCAATGTTTCGAACTTGACTGTGACAATATTCAGTTTGCAATAATTGTGTCGTAAATCCCGAAAATGAATACGCTGTTTTGGAATTAAAACTGTGCTTAAAAAAAAATTGACAGTTTCTCTTAAAATTTGAACATAAAACAACAGTAAGTAATCTATACCAGTGGTAGGCAACTTTTTTTTTTTGAAACTGGGTTAATTTGATAATGGGTTAGTATTCAAAGTACCCTATTTTCGAGACATTTTAAAATATAACATTATTCATGTAATATTTATTTTATATATACTACAATTGATCCGCGGGTCAGAGGTTGCTGACCACTGATCTATACAATAAAAAGACAGTCCTGTCCATCTGTAGACAGGGTGTCCGGGCTTAAATGGCAATAAAATACATTTTTGTACTTACTATTAAGCGATTCTGAACATAGAAATAAATGCGCTTTGCTTTATTTCAAGTTCTTACTGTAGCGCGTTAAGATTTTTTTGCTGAGTTCTTTTCTATAGTTTTAGTGACCCAGCAATTACTGAGGGTTCAATTATTTGGTCAATAAAACTATAGAAAAGAACGCATCAATGAAAATCTTAAGTTTCACATCCGAACCCATTGCATTAAGATTTGTGAACCTAAGATTTTCATAGCTGCGTTCTTTTCTATAGTTTTATTGACTCCCCAGTAATTTGAGGGCCTGCGACCTCCCACTTACCGAGGCCGAAGGCCCCAGCACCGCAGGTCGAGTTAAATGGGCCGGTAGGGCTCACTTTAACTAGTATGCTATAAAAGTATTGTTTTAAAAGCTGCTTTGTTCTTAACATATGCAATAGAAGGGAAAAAAAAAAAATCTCAATTGAAATTCAAAGCTCTTAGAACGCAATATTTTTAAAGTACTGTATATTATTTAGTGGTTTTATGTTTAAATATTAAGAGAAATTGTCATAACTTTTTTTTTCGTTTTGCAACTTCTTTGTTCTGGAATATTTGACCATGTTAAGTAGGTGCAGTTACGAGTTCATTGGTATAGTAATATAATAATGAAGTACAGTATATACAAAGAAAGGATTATCTTACTTTCACGATGTCGAAAGTGGCAAGACGAAAAGTTGGGACATATTCCCTAGTAGCAAAAGAGCAAGGAATGCATTTACAAGTTCAAAGAGTAGAAAAGGTCTTAAAAACATTGCCGAATTTGCATAATTGTTTATTAGTAAACTACAGTCTTTTTGTGATTTTGGAATCTAATTTCGGGTTTGTTACAATAGCTTAGATTTTAGTTGGTTGAAAGGGACTCATACTGTAAGGTGTTTCAGGTCGAACCCAGAAAAATGGAAATTAGCGGCATTTGTAATAGTAATTGTACGCGAACAATAGCAATAAAACAACATAACATACATATATATACTTCGTCGCTTCTGAGAGGATCGACCTGAAACACCCTGTATATTAAACATTGGTTGAAGTACAGGTCCGCTTTCGAACAGAAGAATTGCTGTAGTGCGTGGATGATTTTTTTTTTTAGTTGAAAACTCATTTGTCAAGTTTATAACCTTAATTAATAATGATTAGATTTATCGTGTATGTTTCTTTGTAGAAAGGTTAAGAGGTTGAATAAGTGCCTTCGAGGTAGACTATATAGTCAACTTTTAAACTACTGACGATTTCTCTGAAATCAAAGTAGAAACAAGATCAGTTATAAAAAATCAAAAGTTATTTTCAAACACCTCCAGCAAAGGCACCTGTATCTAGTCAGTCTACTTTACGTGAAACTCCTTTGAAGGGAATTTTAAATATTTACTAAGTCCATGAGCCACCTTATTTCGTAAATTTTGTTCTCAATGGCTTTCGGGGTGAAGCTCGTAATTGTGATGACGGGAGTATTTTTTGTAAATTTATGGTCTCGCTGACTTTTCATGGATTTCACAAGTTATAGGTAGGCTTTAACTTCACCATACAGTGAAATTGAGAAAAATATCAGACTAGGTTTTTACCACAACGCGAGCATCTCAACCAAGCAGTATAGAAATTCTTTTCGGAAACATACTGTACATCCACCTATACTGGAGTTGCTACGAAACGAAAAAAAAAAAAAACTTCCACCACTTTTGTCGAAGAGGTCCTGCGTATTATTAACTTCGCTGCAATTGTTTCAGGAACTTGTAGAGATGGTAAAAGCGAAGAAAGCCGCTCAGGCAGCGGCTGCTTCGAAGAAATGACTTCACCTCACATTAGGAACCTTTTTATTATTGTTTTTGTAAATAAAAGTGAAACCACCACCACTCCCAGATTTATTAATAATGACCTGTTTCGTTTCTGACGTCCTCTTGTTTTTGCCCTTCCTTCCCTCGTTAATAAATAATAATGTAATTTTCATATCTAACCTTTTTGTTAACTGAAGCATAACCCCAAGTACCGGCTGAGGTCACGTAAGGTACAGTGTTTCGTCAGAATGGTTACGCAACGACTGGCCACGTGGCATCACATCCTCTCGGAACCTGATGTCCTCCAGGTGAAGTTTTCATTGCGAAACAAAGGAAGGAGGTTCTTATCCAATATGGATTGTAATCTTGTGAATTAAAACGTCCCTCAATGAACACGGGACCAGTTTTCTCTATGTCAAAGTGTGGGCAGTCATTTCACGCTGAAAAGACTTACCCTGTGTTCAGAGAAGGACGTTTTAATTCGCAAGATTACATATTCATCTTAGATAAGAACCTCTCTACCTTTGTTTCGGAATAGAAGCTTTATCTAGAGGACATCATGTTTCAAGGGGACGGTGCCACCTGTCCATTCCGTTGTCTTAAAAGGGGGTATTCATTTCATTCTGGCAAAATGCTGTACAACAACAATAATATGGAACAGTAACCCATCACCTCTAAATTTTAAGGTAAACTTAAGAAAATTTTAAATTTTTTCCACATAAATATTGATGAAAACCAAAAGTTCATATGAAAGAGGATTTAATGTACACTACATTAGTCTTATTAAAAGGTTTGTGAAAGTGTCACTACACCTGACAAAAAGTAGTTTAATAAGGAAATTTACTTTCTGATATGAACGTCTTAAATTTGTAATTCTCAGATTAACATTCACCTGAAAAAAAACTTACTTTGACAAATATTAGGTGATCTGCATTAAAATGTATTATTTCAAGAGCAACAGTGGCAGGTAAACGTCTTTCTGAAGAAACTGTAGCCATGCCATCATTACTCTTATGAGAAGGGATTTCCTAGTGAAATTGCTGCAAAGGATGACGGTCGAGAGTTTTGAGAACGATACAACGTTACCAGTAGTCTGGTAATATCACAGACAAACCCCCACGTTCAGGACGGTCAAGAGGAAGTCTGCTGCAAGAGAGGCCAATTCTTCGACGTTTGAGTTAATCTACATTTATGCCGTTTTAGAGTAGAAATTCTTTTTTACTTCTCTGCCTTTGAGGCCACATTTCAGTAACCTATAGAAACTGTAAATTCAGAAATGTCAACAGCAGCTTTTATTCCACTTGTGCCTGAGTTCAAATCTCCGACGTTTTGAGACTCAAAACGTCGAAGAACTTTCTCTCTCTCAGTAGACTTCTTTGAGCGACCTAAAGGGGATTTGCTCGCGATATCACCAGAATGCTGGTAACATTGTATCGTTCTTAGAACTTTTGACTGGTTGATTAATGTGAACTTCTGGAGCAATTTTACGAGTAGAAGGTCCCACCTTATGTAGAGCAATGATGGCATACCGAGTTTCTTCAGAAAGATGTTCACCTGCTACTGTTGCTCTTGAAATAATACATTTAATACAGATCACCTGTGATACCGAGTTATTTTTCAAGCGAGTGTTAAATTTGGAATTATCAGATGAAAAGATTAAGTTCATATTTGAAAGTAAATTCCCACATAAAATTGCCCCCGTCAAGTGGAGTCACTTAAAAAAAAAATTGGTAATATTTTAATCTATTATCAGATTTCACAACCCCTGTAATAAGAGTAATCAACATAAAATTTGATTTATGATATATATTAACTTTAGGTATTCATTAATGCTTAAGTGAAACAAATTAATACTTAAGTATACCTTAAAATAATTTCTTTAGAAATGAAAAAGGGTCGAATGACCAAGTAATAGGAAATTTAACTCGTGTTCAATTACGTTAGATTAGATTAGATTTCGATCGTTTATCATTTTGATTACTTGGTCTTTGCTCCATGCTGTACATTGACCAGGTCTCTATGTCGCCATACATATATTTAACTTCGGCTAGTGTCTAGATTGTAGCCCCTTTTTCGTATCTCCTTCAGTCCCCAAAGAATTGCTCTCTTTTCACGTTAAATAACTGGGCGTACACACTATGCATTAAAATTTGACTTTGGTTTCTGCGTATTACATACTGAAGCAGGACTATTTTATGAAATAAACTTTGAAGTTTATATTATTTCTCACTAAATGAATCCATAATTGAACAGCTTCAGAAATGACTCAGAGCAATTCTTTAGTAGCTGAGGTTCATTGGTGCAATTAAAACTCTTACCCTACTTAAAGTTTTAGTTTTATGCGTAAAGCAATTATATTGTTCAATAAATTATTTAAAATACTACTCACATTTGGGGCAAATTGGACGAAGGTCAAGTCAATAATAGTTTGCGGGTGAAAAGGGAGAGTTGAGCGGCTATTCTATTTTCGAAGGTCACGAAAGAGCGAGATCACATCAACTGTTCTTGTATGCGCACATTAATAAATTTTACAGCAAATGAATTTTCCTCATTCTTCCTACACAAACTCCACCAAAAGAATGTGGCTGCTCTCTCTTATCACTCGCAATAAAACGCTTTTGATGATTTGTAAATATCACTGTGAATTGCTGTAAAATCAATTGTATAATAAACAAGTTTGTATATAGTCTATTAATCAATTGTAGATTATCTTGTAAACTTTTCCATGCACACAATCTCCCTCGTTCGAAGTTTAATTTCTCTGCTACATTCACCCCTTCCGCCCCCAGCTATCTAGATGGGCAGTAATTCAAAAGAGAAATTGTTTTTGTTAAATTTTGTTACAATAAAATTCAAAATTATGAAAATTTTCTTCACCAAAAAAACCAAAGTTATTCCGAGCAACATTTTATGGAAGCACTACTGCCAGTTCAGTAGTAGCAAATGTTGAGGAACATTGGTACTTCGGAAAAGTTGTAAACAAACCATGAACAACTTTGCAGTGTTAAGAACTTACCTCAATTTCCAAATTTTTCTATTAAAAAAAACTATTATAGGACTTATCTGTAAGACCTATAGGATGTCACATCAGAATTTTTTGGATTAATTGTACGCAGTTTTCTCAAAGAAACAATGGCTATTTTTCACACGGGCATTTCTTAATTAGTACTTATGAAGCTAAGAATAAAAGATGGCAGAGTTGTGAAAAGTGTATAGGAGCGTTTGCGAAGGTAGGATGAGGAGAGGGAGGTTGAGAAGGTGGCTGTACGTGGTGAATGATTGCGTGAGGAAGCGTGGACTTGATCTGGGTGATGCACGAGAAATGGCTGCAAGGAAGTTAGAATGGAGGTGGTTTGTTAGAAGCAAGCAAGTTTGGGACACGCACACTTATTTCTGACAAAGCCTTGAAGCACTACCACACATGGTGTATGAAGCGCCCCAGGTGTGGAATTTAGCCATGTTGGGATAGTGCTAGTCCACCAGGATGAAGGTGTGAATGAATGTGTATGCTTTACCTTCTATATTTCATATCCGAGCGTGTTTGCCTTCTCACCCCAACTCATTTGGGAAATGATAATTTTGATTAAGTATGTACCAAAGTCCATTTTAACTAAATCCTTTGACCAAAAAAAAAAAAAAAAAACGGGTATCCTCGCTTTTACGGTCCTAAATTCTAACTAATAACACAGGTCAACAAAAAAACTTTTTTTCATTGCCAAGGAAATTCGTACGAATTTAGGGTATTTTGGGGTTGCTGAATTCCAAAATGAAAGTAGTTTTTCCGATTTGGCTCTAGTTCTTGAGATAATGAATACCCTCAATTAATAGGAAACGTAACCATAACGCGTGCATATGGGAAACTACCGGAACATTCTAGATGGTGAGACCGAATAAAATGTCATTATGTATTTCATGTTTACTTTTGTATGATTTGAGACAATTTCAATGAGATTTGTAAGTAGGCTCCGCCTGAACATTATATTTTTTGCATTTTTACGTGTTTCAATGGGGTACCAATTATCTCATAAATTAGAGCCAATCTAGCAAAACCGATGTCATATTCGGAATCAGCACCACAAAGTTATCCCAAAATCACTCTAATATGATTGGCAATAAAATGAGTGTTGACCAGTGTAATGTGACTGTCCTAAATTATGTAGAACCAAATTTTAAGCAAAAATTTTGCTACTTTAGAATCAAAATTTCTGAGCAACTCTGGTGTTATGAAAAGAATTTTTGTAATTTGGTTAGGTCAACTGTACACCCTTGACGATTAGTTAAAGTCGTGATATTTTCGTTTAAACTAATGAAAATATCATGACAACCTAACCAATCGTCAAGGACGTACAGTTGACCTAACCGGTCATTCAATTGGTTAGGCCAAAAACTTTCTCAAAAATTACTAAATTTAAACTAAAATACATTACATCCATTAGATAAATTGACCGTAAAAGGTACCTGAATTCGTAAACATTAATTTAGGACCGTAAAAGCGAGGATACCCAAAATCAGAAATAGTCTATAAAGCCTAACATTTGCTACTGTAATACTTTCAGAAAAAAAACAATAACCGGAACAATATAAGAATATATTTAATTTTTACAAGTAGGTATTGCTTACAAGTGTTAGTTATACAAAAGACAATTCTTCAAAATACACGCTATATATATATACAGGGTATCCCATAAATCCGGTTTCAGGAAAATTTTAAATTAAATTTACAAAGTAATATGTTAGAACTAAAACAATTGCTCAAATTGATGTCTTGTTTTGGGGCCTTTTTGTTGTTGTTGCAGGTAAAATAATGCAATGGTTTATATGGAGTCAATTACAAGACCTCCCCACCTTTCCCTCAAGAGTGTAATTCGCTTCCATTTAGCCATTGCGTGTTATTCGACCTGCAACAAAAATAAAAGGTCCCAAAACAAGACATCACTTTGAACATTTGGTTTCGCTATAATGTATTACTTTGTAAATTTAATTTAAAATAAATTTTCCTATGAGACCGGACTTATGGGACACCCTGTACTACAGGATAAATGTTACAAACATTCTTCGCCAGCTATATAAAACAACCTTTAAACATGGATGGAATGTTACGAACAAATATTTATTTACAACTCTCAACCAGTGAGCATTTAACAGTTATTTTCGTTAATTAGATCAAAATCAATCACAGACAATTTGCATAAAGAACTGTCCAACTCGTGGCCCTTCGGGTTGTATAACCCCCTCTAAAACTGCAAAGGTTTAGAGGAGGGGGGCGACAAGCTTAACCTTCGTGAAGTGAGGAACCATCGCACGGAACATTTGAAAGGTTACGTGACCAAGGGAACCTACAGCTTTACGCGGGGCTCCGAATCATTTACGGGTCGCTACGAAATATGAACGTTCACCCATCCAATTACTGAGCGGACAATGTCGCTTAACCTTACTGTTCTAACTGAAATAGATTACGGGAGAAAGATGAACTGGATGGCATCTTAACAACCCGACCTTATTCCCCACTGTATAACGATCACGAGTATGGAATGAACAAAGCCAGGGATTTTGAGATCTCCGAAGTTCAAAAACCGATAAACACGCTGACTGACCACGTGACACACGCGTGTAAAAGGTGTCAAAACATTATTCTTAACCAAAACCAATACTATATATTCTACTTCACTAAAACAACAATCCAATAACATAGGGGGGAGACTGCTATGGACGCAAGTTTTGTTTCACAAGAACGCCACAAACCACTGGTTGGACAGTCTTCACGAAGACACGAGCAATAATTTATCACAGTTGTTACAACAAAGTTATTAAAAACAATGTAAAACGCTTAAAAAATTTGAATGTTCAATAAATATAACATTGAGAAACTCTGAATAAAACATGCCAATTATCAACCAGTTTCCTTCACGAAAAGATTAGAGACAGTGCTTGAAATACAAAATGGATAACACTAATGAGAAGATGAAAAAAAAAAAAAGGGGGTAGCTTCAAAAAGTTTTTTTTTTCCACCCCCCATCTTTTATGGTCCACTTTAGAGTGCAAAAATGCAACCTTTCTTCGCATCAACTGGACACGTTCAAACATGTGAACACAAAATGCGACACTTTATATAAATGATACAAAAGGAACATATTACCAATCAAACTGTCTCGTATAAGTGAACCTTATACAAATGAAATTGGCAAAAATGTAAATAAATGTTGATATAATTTAACATTCCCGTAGCTCCGAACGGGAAGGTATTAGGTTTGATCCCCGCGTCAAGCTCAGTTGAGTTGGTCAGCCACCTACTTCGCTATTGCTCGGAGGGTGAGGAGGCTCAAGAGGGCGAGGAGGCTCAAGAGGGCGAGGAGGCTCAAGAGGGCGAGGAGGCTCAAGAGGGCGAGGAGGCTCAAGAGGGCGAGGAGGCTCAAGAGGGCGAGGAGGCTCAAGAGGGCGAGGAGGCTCAAGAGGGCGAGGAGGCTCAAGAGGGCGAGGAGGCTCAGAGGGCGAGGAGGCTCAGAGGGCGAGGAGGCTCAGAGGTCCACTCTCCCCCTCTCCATGTGAGGAAATTGTGTGTGTGTGTGTGTGACCCCATACGTGACACACCCAAGAATATTTAATGGTGTGGTTGAAATAGTGCAACCAACCTTAAAACCTAACCAATTCCTTCAGTGTGTAAGATTTTCATTAAATATGACATCTCTAGGGGCAGAGCACGATGTTTACGTTTCACTCCCTTATTCCCTAAACCCTTTCAATCGGATGCATAACATTTTCACTGGTGATAATTTGGTTTTAATCAACTTCAAGCAGAAATATACACACACCGACGTTGACGGAGTCGGTTGCAAGCAACCTGTGCAATATTGCAGTGTACCGTCAACATTGGCACTCAATAAAGATGACGTCATACCAAGCGAGCAAAAGATGACGTCACAGCGCGGGAACCTCAGGACAGGCGACGCCTCATACCTTCACCTCAAGGTTCAATGTCTCCTCGTTTTTCAAACACCAACCAGTGATCCACGCGTTACCATCATATAAACCACCGTGCAAGGCCCCATTGGCCTTTTAATATTACTCAATTAGCTTCATATAAAGATCATCATTACCGTGCGTTATTAACTGTCATATTGTAAGCATTATTTCAAGTGTGTACACTACATTATTTCAAATGTAAACAATCAGCAAATTCTGTCGTTTTAATAAATCATTCGAATCAATTTATTTTGTGATAAATAAAGGAAGAAAACTAAGTCTATCAATCAACCTAATTAATAACTTAATTAATAACATTAATTTGATCTGAAAGATCTGGTGACCTCGGCCAAAGCATTCATTAATAACATTCACTTAATAACACTGGGGAACAAATTTTAACTTTTTTTTTGTTTCTTGGACGTGAACAGGTCGGTCTTATAGGATTTTTTCCGCTGATTCCGAATATAGCCGTAGAATTTCTCTATCACCCAAGGTTACTGAGAAATTTGTATTTTAATATTTATTCAAAAAGTGTATAGAAGTTAGTAAAAATACTTCATAAAAATTATATTAGTGGCAGATTGGCATTTAAAATATTCTTCTTAAAACTTCTTTGTCACTGATTTTCTCTCGTAGTTTTCATTAGGAGCTTCTCGCATCAATGTCCAGCAGTAATCAGCTAACATTGCCGGATCCCACCTCCATTGGTAGCGTTTCTCCATAGTAGCTATATCTTGGTGGAACCTTTCTCCATGCTCATCGCTTACGTCGCCGAGGTTTTCAGGGAAGAAATCTAAATGGGAGTGCAAGAAATGGATTTTTAATGACATATTACATCCCAATGACCTATATGCTTCAATCATGTCCTGCACTATTTTTTCATAGTTAGAGGCTTTGATGTTCCCTAGAAAATTTGTGACAACATTCTTCATGGCCTCCCATGCCACTTTTTCTTTTAAGGCATCATCAAACTTTTGATCTTTCATGAGCTCTCTGATTTGGGGACCAACAAAGATCCCTTCTTTTATCTTTGCATCGCTAAGTCGTGAAAACTTTTTCTTCAAATATTTGAATGCCTCATCTTCCTTGTTCATTGCTTTGACAAAATTTTTCATGATGCCAAGTTTGATGTGAAGTGGCGGTAAGTATATTTTCTTGGGGTCAATTAAGGGTTCATGAGACACATTCTTCAGTCCTGGGATACATTTTTGACGAAGTGGCCAATCCTTTACAAAATAATGCGAATCTCTGGCTCTGCTGTCCCATTCACAAAGGAAGCAGCAGAACTTCGTAAACCGAGCTGCATTCCCAGAAGAAGCGCGACGACTTTTAAATCCCCACATATATACCAACGAAACTGGTCATAATTAATCTGCTGAAGGATGAGTTTCATATTTTCGTAAGATTCCTTCATGTGGACAGCGTGCCCTACAGGAATGGAAGGGTATTTATTTCCATTGTGAAGTAGTACAACCTTGAGGCTTAGCTTCGAAGAGTCAATAAATAAACGCCAATCTTCAGATTTGTCCTCATGACCGAGAGCTAACAGCAGTCCATTTACATTATTACAGTAGCATAAACCACCTGACGAGGAGAAATACTGCATCAGATCTTTTTGGCGAGTGCGGAACGCCGATATGCTTGTATCTTTTGCCAGCAAATTCCATTCACGTAACCTGGAGCCCAATAATTCCGCTTTCTTTTTCGGAAGGTCCAAATCTCTCACGAGATCATTCAGCATAACCTGCGTTATCATACGTGGTTTATTTGATTCAGGTTGCTGAAAGTCTGTATCTTTAGTGTCATCAATTTCCATTGGTTCAACTTCAGACTCTTCATCCAGTGTCCATGACTTTGGGGGAGTTGGAATTGGGTTATCATCGTTATGTAGTACTGGTCTCATGGCAGATATAAGATTTGGGTATTGAATTTTATGTTTTTTTTGGCAGAGAATCCTGAAACGTTAGTCATACAAAATAGCAATCCGTTAGGTGATCCTTGGGCTCTCTCCAAATCATTGGTATGGCAAATGGCATAGATTTGCGGGTACCTTTAATCCAACCCCTAAGAGTGACGGCACAGGAAATGCATGAGATATGAGGTGCCCAGGATTTGTCTTGGTCGCCTACCTTACATCCAAAATAAAGTTCGTAAGCCTTCTTCACGAGTGGGATCATCGTCTTCCTCTGTGCCATTATGGTCAGTTCTCCACATACGTAGCAAAATGTATCTCTGGGATTAATACAGTTTCGATTCATGCAGGCGGAAAATTATTGAAATCACGGAAAACTTTTTTGAATGAAAAACCAATTTTTTCTACATGAAAAATTTTAAAATTTGAGCAAAACTTGAAAAAAAATGTCTTTTTATTAAAAATCTGTTTGTTTAAATAGCTATATTTTTTAATGCAAAAAATACTATTAAATATAGTTAACCTGGAAAAAAAAGAAAGTAAAATTAAATTAGTACACTTAATTTTAACTAATATTTTGGGAAAACTCTGAGTAAATGGAAATATTATTTTCTCGAAAACTATGGGTGATAGAAAAATTCTGAAACCATATTTGGAATCAGCATCAAAAGTTCTATAAGAAACACTAAATAGTTTTCAAGAAACAAAAATGTTGTTCCCTAGTGTAATCATTATCAAATAACGGTAATTACCATCATTCCTTATAGTACCGATTTATGCATCCAAACAATTGGCCACTCTATATATATATATATATATATACTACAATGAATTATGGTTTCAGGGTTGGCAAACACCTGTGTTTCTTTGAAAAAGACCACTGTACCAGGGGAAATTCATTTTATAGAGTGGGGGTTACCAGTTTTCCTTATTTGCTATAAAAAATAATGTGCGCGCGCACTATACTTGAAAGGCCTATTATTATTAATGGACAGGGTGTTCCAAAAGTCCCTCTCTCTTTTGCCGAAATAATAGTATTTTAGGATAAAAATGTTACAACATAATGTATATTTATTTATCGAGCTTAGGTTCAAGATTCGACGTGAGCACAATCAGTGTCTCTGCGAATCTCAAATCTGTCCACTGCATTGCGGAACACATTCTCAAACATCTCCGGGGTTATTTTAACGACTGCCGCGACGATGCGGGTTTGTAATTCATGTTTGGTAAACCGCAGACTTTATAAAGCTCCAAGCAAACGAGTCTAATCGTGTTAAATACGGAGATCGTGCTGCACAGGGTCTGTTTCCACCACGTCCAATCCAGCGATTTGGTAAGAGCATATCAAGGTACGCACGAACGAGGTTTGCATAGAATGTGGTTTAATAAGCTTTCAGTATGAATTTTTTCAATCAATTCTGCGCACTTGGCGGCTCGTCTTGGATAATCCTCTTCGTGTAAACTCGTGTAGCACTTTAATAACTTTTTTAAATGTTGATTTTAAAATCCTTAGAACAGTCGTTTTTGGTATGCTCAGTCTACGTGATGCTGTGAGAGTTGACATTTGTTTCAAAGGCCTCTCTTACCAATTCGGTTTTCTCTCGAGAGGTACCTGGACGTCCAGATCTTGCCTCATCATAAACAGTCCTGTTCTTTTAAATTTATTGACTAGCTCGCGAATTGCTTTGTCTGTAAGTGCTGTTTCGTGAAATCTTTCGAATTTTTTTCGAATTTCTTCGCGCTTCTTCTCTTGGATACGTCGTGTTACTATCAGGGGTGTAGTGGCAAATTTTAAGGTGCAGAAGCAGAAGCTCTAAGGAAATACCGGCATGTTAGTACATAATTTTAAATTGTGCTATTATTCCCTGTACAGGTACATCATTTAATCAGGTTACTCCCCAGAATGAGGGCAAAGTCGAATACACGAATTTTACAGTAGTACACCTAGGCGTAATAATTAACTCATCCAATTTTTGCAATTACAAATCATATTTACGGGGAAAATTTGGCTTCCTATTTCAATAAAACTATGCCTTTTAACTAAGTAAACCAATAGCGCTGATGGGTGGTATTGGCATTTTATCTGGAACAATTTCATGGTATTTTGAATCCTTGACCTCGATATTAATTAGTGTTTCACCACGTTGCAATGTATTTACATCAAGAATAGAAACAAGTTTAAAAAACATGCATTTTATAATAATAATTCACTTACACTTGGAATATTAAAAATTTGAAATCACAATTGAAAGCCAGTGCTTTCATCTCAGTATGTTAGTTCCCAACTTCCAAGTATCAACTACAAAAAAATAAATAAAATTTGGATGAATGGAAGTGCGGGAGCGGCGCTCCAGTGCGCTTCCGCAACACTACACCCCCGGTTACTACCATCACATGTTCTTGTACATCCATCATTATCTATGGTCTGTAGAAAATAAAATAAATATAATTATTTCAGCAAAATAGATAGGGACTTTCGGACCACCCTGTATATATACAGAAGCAACACGATTCAGATAATTATTACTCGAATAGGCCATAGGCCTAAATGATAATTAAAATAAATTTCATTACCTACACAACTGAATAACCTCAATTTTACTACAACAATATTGGTCCAAGTTTCTGTATTTGCAAAAACTTTGTTGGCCTGAATAATTACTAATCTAGGAACTTGCAAATCACAAAAATCATGGTCAAGTTTGGAAAGGAGAGAACCAAACGTGATTGGTTTAAATCATTTTTAACTTTTTTTCTTATACCCCGTAGAAAATTTTTTTTAAAAATTATAGGATTTCAGAAGAGGAATGGGATAGGCAACATTCTAAAGTTCGTTCTCAATAACTATGACAGCAAGACCGAAACTAGCAACAAACTGCTACAGTTCTCAAAGTTCTACTAGGACCTAACACACGTTATTTGTAAGAATAACATTGCTAATGCTTCAAACTCTATTTATTCAAGACAGTTATTTAGGTATAGTCTATCTGCTCAATGGCCATGGCATATCATACTGTCTACCAGCCTATATGTACATTGTAGTACCCATAGCTTAAAATTAAGTGTAATTCTTTCATACAGTAGGCATACTGTATAGGCCCTACTAAGTAGGCTAGGTTGGCCTACACGTAAAAGCCCTTTGGATTGACCCTACCGTAGACTACTCAACTGTTCTTATACGTAGGGCCCCCAGTGGCGTAGCTTGGAGGGGGCTGAGGGGGGCGACTGCCATCCGTGAACGGAAAAATATCTGGCCCAGTCGGAAATCTAAAACCGGTTGTAAAAAGTTTTGGCAATAAAGAGACAGACAGAGAGACAGACAGAGAGACAGACAGAGAGACAGACAGAGAGACAATTTCCCTGTGGCCAATTTTAAATTCAGCTTCTCATAATAATACATTATATTATAGCATAGCTAAGCCTGTGACATAGTGGCTTGAAAAACATACATTAGTCACGGAAAAGGTGCCAAATTTGTCCAGTCGGGAATTTATAACACATTTGCCCCCTGAAAAAAGACCACGCTACGCCACTGAGGGCCCCATGTAAATAGTAGCACATAGACCTACGCGAGGAGACTGACATTTGTATAAAAGCTAGTGACAAACAATAATAATACTAATCATCTGAATTAAATGAAGTTACGAAAATTTCAAATATTTCAAAAATAAAGTGTAAATAGTTTAATGCTGAATAAAGATCAGAGAGCGAATTTGAGAACATTTAGTAGGATATAGAAGGAAAAACGAATATAAAGAGAAAGAACGTAACAGTAAGGTCATCCCAGAGATTCAAGAGCATCAAATTGATCAATATTCGGTCAGAATGTAAGCAACAGATTAGATGTAGAAATGGCGACGCCGAAAATATAAACTATCATTGGAACTATATAAGGAAGAGGGGAGCTATAAGGAAGAGGGAAACTTTAATTCAAATGAATGATAAGAAGTTACGTCTTTAGACCTTAAATTTGTGTTAACTAGCTGCTCATAAAACTATATAGGTTAAAAACATTAAAAGTGGGGATTTCCCCCCACCCTCCCCAAGTATTTTTTCTAATAAAACCTACTGGGGACAACTGGGTTGGGTCCAATCAGGCCAACCCTCCAATTAATGTGTGAAACTAATCATTTCACGTAATTACGCATTACTAACCTAATCTAACTTAACCTACCACTCAAGATGCGTTAGTAATACTCAATCATTTATGTAAAATGACCAGTTTCACATTGCTTTTAAAAACGCGCGCGCGCATATATATATATATACGCTTGGAAAAAATTTATCACAACTTAAAACAGGTGATACAAACCAGCTAAAAGCTGTACACATGTTTTTACATTCTAATAATAATAATAATAATACAACCAATGATTATTTGAATCCGTAAAATCTTATTTATTTATTACTGTCCTCATTACAGTTCACTATTATAAAATGAGTTTCATTCTTGCGTTTATCACAATACAAAATAGCTATTTCTATTCACTGGGAAAAGTGCAGCAATTGTCTAGGAATGTACTTGAAAGTACTGATAAGACCTAAATTGTACTAAATTTACAGTTGGAACATCATTAATGGAATGTACTGTACGTGTCGATGGACGACGATTCTTGATCCAGAATACTTGACAAAGCTTGATCGAACTTCCTGACGGAGGGTAACCACGTTTTTTGAGGGTAACTAAAGTGAGCTTCTATCTCGGCCAAGGTCCTCCCTTTGGTCTCCGGTACCAGAAAGAAGAGGGACACGACGCCCAAAAGACACACGGAGGCGTAGATCAAGCACGTACCACTGATACCGACACTCGATTCGAGACTGGAGAGAGAGGAAGAGAGAGACGGACGGAGGCTGCGGTCACGTGACACGGTGTGTTTTGGGGGCTGCTTCGTAACCTCCTTCGTAACGGCAAAGGTCATGTGACGGAGAGGACCTATAGCTTTACGTGGCATCTGAACCATCTACGGGTCGATACATCATACGAACGAAGAGGAGAGTCATCCATCCAATTACTACCCAGATCCAACGTTGCTTAACTTTGCTGATCTAACATAAAGCGGTGTTGCGACATGGCCATGAGGTAACCATCACGTGACACGGAAGTAGTTCCCAGGAAAAGAACAGATGAAGAAGGAACTTTGGTCTTGCCTCACGCATCGCTATAGGCAGTGCCCCAATTTGGGGGTCGAGGTTAAGTACCAAATCTCCGAGACAGACATTATAGTACTTCGTTTTTTGGTTGATTATTAAGTAGATTTTGAAGCACCGAGCCCGCCCCCCTAACAAGGGGCAAAGGAAGAAAAACTCCTCTCACCTGAAATAGGTCTTGGTCACGAGGAATGCCATCAGCCAATTGCAGACTACCACAATGGCGGTTGCCTTATCCCTCGCATCCAAGGGGAACAGTTCCCCCAGGAGGACGAACGTCAGGGGACCGATTCCCAGCGAATACGCCCCCACGTAAATCATGGTCGCCAAAACTGCCACCCAAGTACCCCCTAGAACAAACGCAAAATCAGTCAACAGAACCTCTTTTTCATCCCGTGACGAACGTAAACAAATGGATCATGTCTGTAGAAGTGTCCCTGAGAACCCACCTGGGAGGGGGTGTTGTCTTACCATTTCTGATGGAGACAAACGACTCGCAGATGGCGATCAAAATCAGAGAAAAGCCCATCACAGTCACCGAAAACACGAGCAGTTTCCTCCTTCCCCACGACTCCACCAAGAACATGGCAACCACAGTCGCTCCAATCTACGGAAATGGGCAGATACCACTCGTTAATGGAACAATTGAACGAGGGTCCACATTGGGATAAAACCCTCAAATTTAACATCCACATAAGCACCATGCCCACCCAAGATGACACTCATTAGTATCTTATTGTAAACTAAATGAAAAATACGATAATGTCCGAGACGAACACTAAACCAGAAATAAATCCTGGAACTGTAAAGTAGTCTAGTTTAAAGTTTACGTTACAAAGGTTAGAGAATAGAAGAGCGTTTTCATGTTCCGAAACATTGCCAAAATGGGTCACCTTCAGTTCTGATACTAATTTGCGCAGAAGTTACGAACTACGTAATCCTCGAGAAATTGAAACCCTAAATTCAAATACGAGAAAAAATTTAAAATTTCACTTTCAAAAGTTTACAAGACGTCGACGATAAAAATGGTCTTCCTTTTCAATTACTTTTTATTTGATTTTCTCTTCAGAATAACCGTTCGAAGGCTCCATTTTGAAGGTTTATTGAAACGAATCTTTAACAGAGAACGTAAAAAATAAAAAAGCAGGAACTTCTAGTGTTAGACTTTACCTGAACGAGACAAACAGCGACGGTTGCCCAATACTGACTGACAGCAGGCACTGCTTCGTGAATGAAGAGAGAACAGTAGGTGATGATAGCGTTGTAACCGGAGAACCTGTTAATGACTGTCACGAGCATCACCACAGAAAGCGGAAACAACGTCCTGCGTTCTCTAAATAGGTCCTTCCACGGTATACTTTTGTATCTGTTCGGAAAACAATGTATAAGGTCGGCCTCGCTTTATGCGGGGGTTGCGTTCCAAAAAAAGTTGGCATAAAGAGAACCATTATTACATATATTTAACAGGGATGCGTTCCAAGACCTCCACTGACCCCCGAATAAAACTTTCTAACACTCTTTCATAAGTCCAATGAAATAAAACAATCATCTGACATTATATATAAAAAAAACATTAAAAAGAAATAACAGGTATTTACTTCAATACTCATTGCACTAAACTAAACAGTAATGGCAAATCTACACAAGATGAGAACGAGTAGCGTAGATCCACACACAACAATGGACACTGCGCCACCAGACACTAACACGACTGACTCGGTAACCGAGTGAGGGAGCGTGCGGGCTGCCTCGCGTGGCTACTGACTCACCGCTCCACCCGCACCAACTGCATAGTGGAGTCCGACGCGCCTAAACTGGTGACACGAGCTTCGCACATCCAACCTGGCCAGTCTCATAATTGCGAATTTTTCTCGCACAAAACGAGAGTGGTAGAAGTGTAGGGTTGTCGTATAATAGCGAAATCGTATTAAGAGAAGTCGCATAAAGTATTCCATAGGTGTGTGTGTGTGTGTGTGTGTGTGTGTGTGTGTGTGTGTGGTGTGTGTGTGGTGTGTGTGTGTGTGTGTGTGTGTGCAAAAAAAAAATTTTATGTAAATGATTCTTTAATGAACGGATGAAGAACATTCAAACGATGAAATTGTCACCTCTTATGTAAAATAAGAAGAAAAGACTGAGTATTTAAGTTAGCCATCTTCTTCACTAGAAACTACTTATGAAGGTGTTCTAAATAGCTCAACTTTACTCACTTGGACAGTTTATCCATAATGGTGATGACCTGCTGCAGTTCGCCCTCCACGCAGTAAGTCTGGCCTCTAAGTTTCTTTAAAGAGGTTCTCGCTTCGTCCTCTCTGCCCTTGAGGATGAGCCACGAGGGGGAATTTGGAATGAAGAAGGTGGGAAGAAAGTAGGCAACCACAAGCACGATGCCCACAACTGCCAGGCCTCGCCACTCTAGGAAGGTGCCTGAAAGGGGGTTCAAAGGAAAAGGGGCTAATAACTATGAAGTGAACATCAAATCCCTTCATCAACTCAAAAGTGAAATGTTGGTAAGTGTGAATGAAATGAAATGTTGGTAAGTGTGAATGAAATGAAACGTTGGTAAGTGTGAATGAAATGAAATGTTGGTAAGTGTGAATGAAATGAAATGTTGGTAAGTGTGAATGAAATGAAGTGTTAGTAATGGCAAATTAAGTACAAATTCCTACCAAAGAAAGCAGCAGTAAAAATTCCCACATTCACCCCCAAAAGTACAATACAAGACAATGACCCTCTAAGGGAGGGATGGGCAATTTCGCCGATGTAAATGGAAGTTGCGGAGGATGCTGCCCCAATCGATACCCCGGTAAGGAATCTATAAAGGAAAAACGTCAAATTCAGTTCACAAAACAGATGGTTTAATCAAAGTTTTCAAAACTCTTCTGTGATAAATCAACAGAGTTCTTGATTTTAATGTACCGTACATAAATCCATTTACTGTTGCTGTTATTGCTATAAAGTGTTCAGATGATGTAGCAACCCGTGGTTTGGCTCACGTGTGTGTGTGTGTGTGTGTGTGTGTGTGTGTGTGTGTGTGTTTTCCTTTGCACAGACACAAAATAGGGTCAACCTGAAGAATAATAGTGTTTTATTTTAATTTAAATAAAATTGGTGAGCTGATATTTATTTGCCGTGTGACGAATGCCTATCAAATAACCATGACAAGAAGTTACCGTACCTTCCCGCGTAGAAAGTATATACTGAAGTGGACTGTTGCTGTTATTGCTATAAAGTGTTCAGATGATGTAGCAACCCGTGGTTTGGCTCACGTGTGTGTGTGTGTGTGTGTGTGTGTGTGTGTGTGTGTGTGTGTGTGTGTGTGTTTTCCTTTGCACAGACACAAAATAGGGTCAACTTGAAGAATAATAAAGAGTTTTATTTTAATTTAAATAAAATTGGTGAGCTGATATTTATTTGCCGTGTGACGAATGCCTATCAAATAACCATGACAAGAAGTTACCGTACCTTCCAGCGTAGAAAGTATATACTGAAGTGGACATGATAATGAGCAGCCAACCGAGAAATCGAGGAAGGGCCGACATTAAAATAGTGTGTCTCCTCCCCAGATTTACAATCCATGGGGAAGCCCCAGCCCCAGCAGCTGCCCCCAACAGAAGCAAACTAGCTAGCCAAGATCCTTCCTAGGTATTAAAAAAAATAAAATAAAAACAAAATCAAAGCCAATTCGCAAAAAAAAATAAATTAAAAAATAAAATAAAAGCAAACTTGGAAGCCTCCTTTTATGACTGTTCTTTCACACAAATTGAACAAGTCCACAAAGATGTTGCAATAAAACAAATACTTAGCTTTACCCCCCCCCCCCAAAAACAACGTTTACAGATCAACTTTTTTTTTCTCCTTACAATAAGTAGACCTATAATGAGACCATGCTCCTCACCAAATCTATTCAATGGCAAACTGACCTTCCACTCGAGAAGAGTAAACTATTAAACTATTTCTCATTGCCTTCAGTAATCAGTATTTGAACTTTGGCTGTAGGTACAACGTTCTATCGTACTGGATCTAGTATAGGTCCACCTACTATCATCTATGGTCAATGATTGAAATCTTGAATATATTTTGTAGTTAGCAAGCTTGTTTAATTTTTAAAAGAAATTTATGAAGAGCGTGATACTTAAACCCACTTTATGATAACTGAAAATTCAAGCAAAACATTATCCCACTACACGAAGTTGTTAAAATTAACTTTACAAAGTATTCAAACGCTCACTCATCATTAGGTTCCTTTTAGGGAGAAAACTCTTCATGCTAAGTTTAAGTTCAATTCATAAACATTTAGGAGTCACTAAATAACCTTGAAGTTTCTCCAATATGGCACTAAGGGCTCCAGCCACGCGCTCTGGCTCTCAGGTCTCCCCTTACTAAATGGTAGGTATTATCCCTTTTAAAGGCGTCTCAACTTGCCAACAGCTGCTCACTGTTGACTGGCTTTGGCGGCACCCATAAGTGTGACCTTTCGTGGGTCCTTGACCTCCCCTGCCCCCGTTGGTGGTCAATAACAACCTGAAGGAGGTATTGCCATTGATTCTCGCCCTTCGTCAAAATCCTGCTATATTCGGTGATCAAGATTACTCCCCTCTCAGCGCAGTCGTTGGCGGAGCCATTCATTCAACAAGACGTACTAATTAACCCCTTAACTGTGGAGAACTCCATATAGAGTTTCATTCCGCACTGCATTGCGAACTCTCGTGTCAAAATAGCGCAGCAAAGGGGTTAAAAGGAAAAAAACATTTACAAGACTGGCTCACACACAATAGACTCAAAGTAGCGCCCACAAAATCAACCATCACCTTGCTAACAAGCAACACAAAAGAACACCAGATAACTCCACAGGTTTACACTAAACAACAACAACAACATTCCACATACTCACAGGACCAAAATACTTGGGGTCACATACAACACATTATCTTTTGGGGTAATAAGACTTTTGCAAACCACATTCAGAACACTAAAACAAATGTACGTCAAGACTTAACACACTTGGCGTACTAACAGGCATAAACTTTGGACACCAGCAGGAAACAACAACGCTCGTATACAAACAATATATTCGTTCAGTTATGGACTATGCTAGCCCATGCTGGGCACCCATTACCTCAAACACACACATAAACACCTTACAGACAATGCAAAACAACGCACTTCGTATCATTACAGGATGTACTCAAACAACACCAACAGAACACCTGCACATAGAAACAAAAATACTGAAAATTAGGAAACAGTTAGACATGAGGGGAACAATTCATGGCAGCAGCGACAACTAACCCACAACACCCTTCCAGTACACGTACAATCATGCACCAACACCTCGCACCATTAAGGTAACACCAGAGACATTATAACCAAATACTCCATTCCATACCACACCCCATAGCCATCACACAGTACAGAAAACACACACACACACACCTAACCCACAAAACACTGACACAACTCGATCTGAATGCGGTCCTAGGTGCGAAGCCACCACCCAGTGGCAGGTCAGAGACCAGCGTGAGCAGATCGGATGAGTTAACTTAGCACGATTCTGATGTGGACATCACCCCAACTTACAGACATATAAACACAGACTAGACAACTCCACAGACGACACCTGCCACCTGTGCCAGGACACACCACAAACAATTGAACACATTATGACAGACTGTACCGCTCTAGCACAACATAGAACAACACATCACTAGTGCGCTGAACCTCTGGTCCACTCCGGAGAGGGCGATCGGTTACCTGCGTGCCGCTGGCTTGCTCGATCAAGGTGGGCTGATTGGCTAATCAACAACAAGAACACTGCGTATTTGCATGAAATGTAAAAAATCTTGAGCAGTTGCATTTTTCTGTCGCGTGCTATAGCTCGAAATCTACGGGTTTCTCGACCTGGACATATGTTTATATGGTCTTTTTCTTTACTTTTATTTCAAGAATACACCCTGCAATTTATAAAACAAACTTATGAAGTACCTTGCATACTATGGGATATACCTATATTCAATATTCGGCAGATTGGTTTTTACGCTTTTAACTGAATACCAAGTATTTGATAATTAGGGTAAATAACGCGATTTAGGAAATAGAA
Source organism: Bathynomus jamesi (assembly GCA_023014485.1). Taxonomy (NCBI): domain Eukaryota; kingdom Metazoa; phylum Arthropoda; class Malacostraca; order Isopoda; family Cirolanidae; genus Bathynomus; species Bathynomus jamesi. Next base: position 50,690 of record JAJOZX010010792.1, on the reverse strand, counting down.
CTTGAAATTAATTTTTTTTATTTCATAGAATAATTACAAATAAATCCAACTTGGTATAGTGATACTAATAAGTAATAACCGTACAAATAAATTAACAGGCAATAATAATAATTACCACAAAAACAAAACCTAATAATTGAAATTTAAGGCAAGTAGATTATCATGTCGAAAATTAGTCGTTCAGCAGCATCAAGAGCTAAACGATTACAGGCATCGGTAATTAGGTTTTTCGAAATGAACAGTTGTTCACTTCGTACGCTTGTGGATGGCGTGGCGAGATATTTACTAGCGAGTACTAATAGTTTCGAGAATTTTTTGCCATTATGACACTACCAATAAAGAGGGTTCGTTCCGCGACGGACTCGTGCCTCCTTTGAATAATGTCTAACACTCTTTCACAACTTTGCTGGCTACTTTTGATAGGTGGGGGCACATCTGATTATGAAGACGTAGCAATCTCATCGAAGTAGCTCCATAAGTCAAGCTTCGGTTTCTTTTTCGAAGGTTCTTGATCTTCTCGTGAAACAAAAGCAATTGCTTCATCGACACGAGTTATATTACGTGTAGGACTAGCAATAGGTGATGAAGACATGGTGATTACCTCATGTTTTACAAACTCAGGCACTATAAAGCAGGCAAATTTGAAACGAGGATCTAAAACCTGAGCAATCATGCGAGTAATGTCTGTCTTCCATTACCTGAAGCAATTCTGTAAATTTTCTATTAAATCTTTTTTTCATGGTAAGAATACCCCACATTATCCACGAGACCATTACAGCGAGAGAGACCAAGGAAAGACAAGAATAATCAGAGGAAAAGTCATTTGTTAATTTTTCACATGGGTTAAGACGCTTTACAACATGCCAAATTGGAGTCCACTGATGGTTATTGAGGGTTGGTATGCCATTGTCATAGTCCGAAGTGTATGTGACAACTGCAGTTTTTTGTTGAAGAAGTCGCTATAGCATATAGAATATAGGGTTCCATCGGGGGATAACATCTCTTATAAGTTTGTTTTGGGGCAAATTATGTTACTTCTGGAATTCCTTCGAGTCTATCACAGGCTAGAGAGTAATAATTAAAATGCGAACAGATTAGGGGCGCAATTACGCATATTTCTGAAAGACTTCTAGCTAAGGTCTTCATTAATTGCGAGTGCTAAACCATGATTCGCACAAGCAACAGAAGTCATGCTGAGGACACAAACAGATTTAGTAATATATTACGGCCATTATCGTGTACAACTGCACGCGCACGATCGACCACTCTTGCAACATAGAAGTCAATGCAGTTACAATGTTTTCATAAGAATGAGAACGTGATACATTTTTGGTGGCTAAAACATACTGCTTTTGCTCATATTTACTATTAATTCTATGTGCTGTCAAACTGATGAAGGCTTCAGTTTTTATAGTGACCGTTAATAACCCATATTCAGCGGAATAATTTGCACTGAATATTCGTATTCAGTGAATTTTAGTATTTGGTATATATACAGGGTGTTTGAAAACTTTCTGTACAAATTGTAATGGGGGATAGGCAACACCAAGACAAACCCTTTTCGTCTATAAGTGTATGTCCGCTGACGTCACCATTCGGCGCGAGAGGGCGCCGCTGCAATTGGCTAAAAGGTGAAGTGGGCTAGACTCGCGCTTGCCCCGGGCATTCTTAAATCGGACGTAGTACGCGTAACATGTTTATTTAAAGAAGGCATGTTTATTTAAAGAAGGTGCTGAAAGTTGCGACCGGTAGCATCAATGCATGCCCGACAGCGTCGAAGCATTGACCGACGTACACGTCGAAAGATTCCCGGCATTTCGGGAACAGTTCCAGCGGCGACAGCGATTCTTGCTACGAGGTCTTCTTCTGAGTAAATGGGAGTAAACGAGGTTCTTCATGTGTCCCCACAGGAAGAAATCGAGGCATGTTAAATCGGGCGATCTCGGTGGCCAGGCTACGGGCCCACCCCGGCCTATCCATCGGTCCCCAAAAGTGGCGTTCAGATAATCCCGCACATCGTTGCTGGAGTGTGCTGGGGCCCCGTCGTGTTGAAACCACATTCGTCTACGAATAGCCACGGGAACATCTTCCAGCAGTTCCGGCAACGTTTCTTCAAGAAATATCCGATAAACCCGCCCGTCGAGTCGGGCAGGCAGCAGGTACGGCCCAATCAACTGCCATGGACGATACCCGCCCAAACATTGACGGCGAACCGTTCTTGATGAGCATGCACCCGTGTAGCATGTGGATTTGCGTGCGCCCACACGTGAGAATTGTGCATGTTAAACACACCCTCACGTGTGAAACAGGCCTCATCTGAGAACAGCACATAAGCCGGAAAATTAGGCTGCACCGCTGTCTGCTGCAGAAACCAGCGTGCGAATTCCACACGAAGAGGGTAATCCCGAGGTTGTAATGCCTGGACTCTCTGACGATGAAACGGATGTATCTGCTGCTCGTGCAACACTCTCCAGACCAGGTCGTGGTTCACACCGAGGATACGTGCAACACCTCGCGTGCTTGCGCTTGGATTGTCCTCAAATCGCCGTAGGATTTCTTCTTCCATGTCAGGAGTGCGCACGTTTCTCTCCCGACCAGTGTCATGCATGTTTGCATGGAATGTTCCAGTTTCTCGCAGTCGCCGATGCAAATGCGCAAACGTTTGGTGGTTTGGCACACGTCTATTTGGGAAGCGCTGTCGGTACAACCTCACAGCAGCTCTTCCGTTTCCATTGGCAGCCCCATACACCATATGCATGTCAGCCATCTCAGCAGTCGTGAAGCGCTCCATGTTACGCGTACTACGTCCGATTTAAGAATGCCCGCAGCAAGCGCGAGTCTAGCCCACTTCACCTTTTAGCCAATTGCAGCGGCGCCCTCTCGCGCCGAATGGTGACGTCAGCGGACATACACTTATAGACGAAAAGGGTTTGTCTTGGTGTTGCCTATCCCCCATTACAATTTGTAAAGTGCGGCGCAACTATTTCAGCAGAGTTGCGGTTGCGGCGCTACAAAAATCGTTGCGCGTGCCCACCACTGTATATATATATATATATATATATATATATATATATATATATATATATATATATATATATATATATATATGAAACAAATCTTGCTTAACTAATCTTTTAGAATTTTTCCAAAGCGTGGTTGAAGTTTACGATAGTCATTGGGCAGTAGATGTAGTGTATTTAGATTTTCAAAAAGCGTTTGAAACAGTACCACACAAAAGACTCGTTGAAAAAAACTAGGGATCAGGGGTGTAGTAATAAATTGGATAGAAGAGTGGTTGCGAGGTAGGAAACAAAGTGGTCATTGATGGAGCAGTCTTCTTGGGCTAATGTAGCGAGCGGCATTCCTCAGGGTTCTGTATTGGGCCCCTTGCTTTTTCTTATATATATTAAAGATTTAGATGTCGGCCTAGTCAGTACAGTTTCAAAGTTAGTGGATAACACGAAGTTGGGTGCTAGGGCGATAAATGACGAAGACAGGTAAAATCCAGGAAAATCTGAATAAAATCATTGATTGGTCGGCCACATGGCAAATGAGATTTAACGTCAATAGGTGCAAAATTTTACAGATAGGTTCACGTAACGGTAATTTTGCATACTGTATAGTATGTCAGGGAAGTAGTTGGCAAGCGTAGATCAGGAAAAAGACTAAGGAGTTATAGTCACTGGTGATTTGAAAGTAGTGAAACAAAGTACAGCAGCGGTCAATAAGACGAACAAACTGCTATGTTTTATAGCTAGGAATTTTGAGTACAAATCACGCAATATTATTGTTCCTATTTATAAATCATTAGTTTGGAGTACGCAATCCAATTTTGGAATCAGTATCTGCACAAGGATATAAACAAAATTGAACGAGTTCAACGACGAGCAACTAAAATGATTCTGTCGATTAGGTCAAAGTCGTACGAGGATAGGCTTAAGGAATTAAAACTGACTACACTCGAGACTAGGAGGCTAAGGGGTGATCTAATCCAGGTTTTTAAAATTATGAATGGGTACGAAAACGTAAATAGAGAGGGCTTTTTCGAAATACAATATCACAATATAGTAGAACTAGATATATATATATATATATATATATATATATATATATATATATATATATATATATATAGGGTATAGTTAATGTAGTAAAATTAAGGTTTTTGTGGTTTGGAACCCACGTAAAATTGTAGGTCCCCTCTGCCAACACGGAGCAATACACAATTACAAACACGGTTAGGTAGACCAGCCATGAGTGGATCCTTGGGTCTTTGTTAGTCTGAAACATTATATATACTTTCGACACGTTCTCATTCTTTTTCTGTCCAATTCCCTTTCACATATTCAACTGGTCCAACTCTGGAACAATCTTCCTCAACCCATTTTTCCTTCCGTTTATGACCTCCAATCTTTCAAACACAGATTGTTCAGGTATCTTGAAAACTTTGGACTTTTGATTTTGGCTCTCTTCTTCCTCTATAGGGGAGGGGCTGGGGGCATTCACCCTTGGCCCCTCCCTGCATAAAAATTGCGAGCGCTTCATGGCCAAAAGAGTTGAAACACCTTACATTTTTTTGAAATAAGAGGTATTAACAGAAATTACATACATCATTGATGTATTTTGAGTACCAGTATTGCTAATGAATTAACACCCGCAGGATTTGTGAACTTCCTCAGAAAAATTTTGTCTCGTTATTATTATTAATTATATTAGTTTTAATGGCACACTTTTTCAATTTTTGCAGTTTCTTGGTAATTATTATACTTCAACTACAAAATAGTATCAAATTCAATACATGAATGGTAAATCATTACTGAGAAATAGCATCCATGTTTCATTTGGTTTTATCAGCCAAACTTAAGTTCTACGATGATGAAACTTTCTTGGCCAAGGCCAGCCTTGACCAAATGAGTTGCATCATTGTAGAATCTATTTTTTCTGTGCCTTGACTCACGTTACTGTCACAGTTTTAAATGACATTTTTAGTATTATTAAATTTATATGTATAAGTCTTATTCTTTTATTCCCCACAGAGTTTAGAAGAAAGCAGCACAAAAACTAATTACAGCATATACAGTTTTGGTCAACAGTTGCACGTGCGCGCATGCACGCACATACACACACACATTATATATATATATCTTACCTCTTCTGTAATCTGAAATGAGTGTGGCTCAGTGCTATTCTGAAAAGAAAAAAGCTAAAAAAGTGATTGATCACCCTGTACATAGATTTGAAATTTTTTTTTGAAATAAAAGTGATTACATCTACCAACATTTGGAGCAAATTTAATGCTCTTTTCACCATTTAAAAACAAAAAAAAGTTGATTTAAACACAAAATGGTAAACAATATCAAACATCAATTAATTTGACTATAAAATTTTTTACATCAATATTAACCCTTTAGCTGCAGAATTTTCGCGCTGAAAGTCCTTTTATGCTTGCACCATATGGTGCATTCCAGCTAAGGGGTTAACAATCACTGTGAAGGTAACATCTGCCTTGTTTCATTTTACTTATGCAATTGTTTTCTCTGCGAGTATAAAAAATATGAGCCAGCATTCGTAACTCTGTAACCCAGTTCCCTTTTTTTATGCAAGGAGAGGCCGCCAAGGGCAAATGCCCGCAAAAACATCGCCATTCCCCTCACAAAGAGAGCCAAAATCAAGGTCCAAGGTGTGTGTTTGAAAGACTGGAGGTAGTAGACAGGGGGAAAGATGGACTGAGGAAGATTGTTCCAGAGTGACCAGTTGAGGAGATAAAAAAATGAAAATACCAATTAACCCTTGCATTAAAGAGTTGGAGAGAAAAAGGGTGTGTGTGTTGAAAATCTGGTACTGCATGCTCTCTTTAAAAGAGGCAAGCAGTTTGAGAATTCAGAGGAGCAGTACCCACTATAATAGCAATAGCAGAGAGAGAGAGAGAGAGAGGAGGGAGAGAGAGAGGTAACATTGCGGTGGAGAGAGAGAGAGAATGAAGACAGTCAGTAAGAGGCAGAAAATTGACAAGACAAAAAGCCTTTGATTCCACCCAGTCAAATAGAGCTGTGTGGATTAAGCCACTCCACATGAGAAATGTACTCTATACAGGGGTGGACAAGACCCCTGTACAGAGACAGCAACCGAGTGGAGGTGAAGAAACTGCAAAGCTGGAACAGCACACCTAACCTCTTAGAAGCTGTTTTGGAAAGAGTATATGTGATATTTCCAGGAAAGATCATGAGAAAAGGAAATGCAAAGAATGCTAAGAGAAGAGGAAGGATTGAGTTGTGTATTGTTGAAGAAAAAGGGGATAGTCAAGTGGAAAATTGTGACAAGTAAACAGATGAAGGAACAGAGTTTTTGAGGCACTGAAGCCAAAAGGTTTTTTCTGCCCCCAATCAGAAATAGTAGAAAGATCAGAGGTCAGGTGCACCATAGCCATCCTACACAAATCATGTAATGACTGTTCAGAGGGATGCTTTGTGAAGAGGGTGGAGAAGTGAAGCTCACTCGGAGGGGCCCCAGCCATAGAAGCATTAATCATTCAGTGGGAAATCAAAATAATACTGCTTGAGGGCCTCCCAATCAGCAACATCAAAGTCCCAAATGTGTCTTCTCTTGGGAGGATCCAAAGACTGAACCGAAGCAATAGGACAGGAAGCGGATAATATTGTGGTCGAAGGAGCCCAATGGAGGAGAAAGTTTGACAAATAAGGAGGATGAGAGATGAGAAATAAATCTAGAAGGTTGAGCCAATCTCCAAGGTGATCAGAGACACAAGTAAGGTGCTGCACAATCTGCTCTAAATGACCTTGCCAGCAAAGTGAAGACACTGAGGTCAGGGGCGCAACTCTTGATGGTGCTAATAATAATAATAGAGTTGGCGCAATGGGGCACCATTAGTTGGCCTGAGCAATGTGCCAGACTCTAGCCATCCTCATTTATTATCATGAAAACCTAGGTCAAGAAATGCTTACTTAAGGTTTGAAGGATGACTAAATCTAAATAACAAATAATAATGATTTCATAGTTGTTTAACCTCCTTCCTGAAGGCAAAGGTCATGTGACTGAGGGGACCTACAGCTTTACATGGAATCTGAGCCATTTGCAAATTGGTAATATGTATAACCTTCCTTTCAAGAGATATATTCTAATAAAGCTTCTGTGTCATTTAATCATATAAATGACCTTTTTATACAAATAATAATAATAATAATGATTCAGGAAACAATGGCAGCCACATTGATACAATGTCCACACAAGTGTTGATCGTGTATCAACAGTTGGTAAAGTGTTACCTACAATGGTTTGAGATATACTACTGACTCCTACTTACATTTTCAATATTTTGGTTTGTACTTTTCAAAGGCAATGGAGTAGGAAGAACTTCAGGAGATGTATCGCTGAAATGCTCCGTACTTCTCACAGTTGTGGAGGGCATTGGTACAGTAGAAAGAATTTCACTACTATTTGCATGAGCAGATGCTGATTTTTCTCCTTGTGTCACATTAATATTTAATGTACTCGTTACAGACATATCAGAAATGTTTCTCGATAATTTTCCACTTAAAATGTCTTCTGTACTATTTCCAGTTATATTGTGAGATAAATCTTTTTCCCCAATACTGGCTTCCTTAATATTTACGCTTAGAAGGCTTCCAAAAGGGTTTGTGATTGAAGAATTTGACATATTTGTCGTAACTGGTAGAGATGCATTCATCCCATTTGGAGTTTTAAGGAGAGATGGAAAAGCTGGAGATGTGTAGCCTTCTAAATAACCTCCTGATATTGTACTTAACATTATCACAGTTGCAACAAACATCTAAAAAAAAAAAAAAAGTCAATGTTTCATCATTTCAAAAGGAAGAGGAGAAAATATGAAACCAATTTTTCTTTTTTAATTTTCAATGAATAATTAAACAGCAAATAGTGAATAAACATTTAAATTGATGTGTTTTATTTTTACTTCCCTCTATAACAGACAAAGTATGTAATATATTTATTATTATAATAATAATAATAACAATAATAATAATAATAGTTACATGTATTTTATATTATTCTTAACTTCATAAACAGTTTTCTGTACAAGTGAAATCTACAATGAATCAAATCACCAACCCTGTTCATGATAAACTGATTGTGGCTCACAATTCAAGTCATTTTTTTTTAGAGAAAAAAAAAATAAATAAAATAAAATAAAATAAAATATATATATATATACAGTGAGGCCTTGCATAACGAATTTAATTCGTTCCAGAAGGTCATTCGTTAACTGAAAAATTTGTTATGCGATGCATTAGTTCAATGGGATTTTCAGTAATTCGTTCCAGAGCCCAAATTTTGACCCTTTTTACACTTGTTTACCCATTTTTTAAATGGGTAAACAAGCACCCTGCTTGAATATCCTGGGATTTTGGGAATGATACACAAGCATAAGCTTAATCTTCAGGTCCCCTGATGCATTCCCAGCCATAAGTAAAGTAAACCGGTCTTTCATTGGTTTATGGCCAGGCAGTTTGGACTCTTCTCTAGTAATGTAGGTTCTGTTTGGTAGCTTTTTCCAAAATAGGCCCGTTTCATCTGCGTTAAAAACTTGTTGAGGCAAATAATCCTCCTCCTCAACAAGTTCTGCAAATTCTATTTTAAATTCCTTTGCTCCCTCACCATGCCTTATAATGTTCTTAATTCCTGACCTTCTCTTGAAATTTTCAAACCACCCACGACTTGCATTGAAAGATTCATATCTTTCAACTGATGCTGGAAGGGATTCCTTAATTTGTTCATATATTTGCACTGCCTTGTCACTAATGAATGCCTTAGTAATGGATTCCCCCTTCAATCCTTCATTTCCTTTTCTCTAATCCATATCAGTAAAACTCTCTACTTACTTTAGTTTTCATAATTTCTTCCTTCTTAAAAATCGTTGACAATCCATATTCAGCAGCAAGATCTTTGGTGCTCGTTCCAGATTCATTGATAGTTTTCCTGAATTTCTTTGGAGCATTAGCAGATGATGAAGGTCTTTTAGGGGCCATGACTACACGTTTTATACACTTATAAAGCTAATAAATTAAAATTTAATAGTGAGCAATTGTGTTGTACACAACTGCTCACGACAGCTACCAACCTCCAACTGAACAGAAAACGTGTTATTACATTTTTCGTTACCAAATTCATTCTGCAAGGTAAAATCATTATTTGAATCAATGGAGCCTTATGGAGGTAATTCATTAAGCAAAATTCACTATTTAAGGCATTCGTTATGCAAGGCCTCACTATATAATATACCTCATTAACCTCATTGCTGTTTCATGCATTGGTCTCTTTTCACACGAAAGTCAAGCTGGTGGCCCCATCTCTTGGGTTGGTTTGGTGGAGGAGTGAGTTGTTTTCTTGCACTCTCCACCATACATAGCCAGGTACACCGGCTCATCTGGTACCATCCTGAGCCAGGCATCTAGTCTTCCCTTGAACACTTCAACTTTGACCCCTGTAACATTTCCGAGGTCCTTTGGAAGCTGGTTAAAAAGTCTTGGCCCCCCTGACAAACAAGCTATTTTCCTTCAGTGTTGAAGAGGTCCCTTGTCAGACCTTTAATTTGGGGACACTACACATTCTGCCTTTCCTATTTTCCAGCATTATTTGAATGGTAATTGGGTTTAGTTTGAGGTTTGGTACCAGTTTTTCAAACATTTTTCATATGTAGATTATGGTGTACCTCTCTTCTTCTTCTTTCCAGGGAGTACAGATTTAGTTTACGTAGTCTTTCCCAGTAGTTGAGTTCTTTGCAGCCATCAATCTTGGTTGTGAAATGTGTCTGCGTTTCTTCCTTTTTATATGGGCAGGGCCGCATTTAGGGGGTGGCACACCGGGCAAATGTCCAAGGCTCCATGCCCGATGGGCCCCACAAATTTCAATTGAAAAAAATTAAATGTCACATATTTGCCATCTGCGATGAGTTTTACAAATCTACACTATCTACAGTACAGTAAGCTGTACAGTTTAGCTGTTTATTAAGTGCATTACAATAACTGTGTAGCCTACTAGTGTAGCTGTATACACTGTATGTGTACATAGTTAAGTTATAGTCTTTAATATCACATTAATAAGCCAAATGGCTTCCGCATGTGTCTTGTGTGTGTTAAAAAAATATATCTGTTATGTGCATTACAAAATATTGTCATTCATTAACACAATAAAATAATACATGCTGAGAAATAGTTTGCCCAAGGCCCCGCACACTGTAAATGCGCCCCTGTATATGGGGACATCAAAACTGAGCAGTATTAAAGTTTTGGTATAATCAGTGTTTTCAGCAAGGGAATCATTAATGTCCTGTCCCTTCTTTTGAATGTTCTTAGTACCTGTCCCAGGACTCTTCTTGCTTTATTTATCACTACCTGATTTTGTGTTTCGAATTTCGCATCATCAGTCATTATTACCCTGATTCGATCACTTTCATGCTTCTCTGAATTTCCTGTCTATTTGGAGCATAATATGCAGTCTGTTTAAGTTCCTCATTTCTACCATATCTCAAGAGCTGAAATTTCTTGGTGTTAAAGGTCATGTTGTTGTCTTCTGACCATTTGTATATTTTGTTTGTGTCCCTCTGCAAGGCCTCCACTTCATTTACATTAGTTTGATTTACTAGGCTTTAGTGTATTAGGCCTATTGATACCAACTTTGAGAAGTTTGGCAGAAAATTACTTTTTACACTAAGTATTAGTTTCAGATATGATGGAGTCACTTTTAAGATTAATAGTACTATTCAATGCAATATTTGTCACTTCCTGAATTTTATATACAGTCAACCCTCGTTATAACGGACTAATAGGGGGAAAAGGTGTCCGTTATAGCCGATTGTCCGATATAACCAACGGTACTGGTAACCTACGGTATACGTATACGATACGGTAATGGAGATACTATATACAGTACTGTGCACTGTCTGCTGAACACGATACATGATAAATGATACAGAAAATAATGAAATATAATAAAAATATAAAAGTTAGCTTGTCCTTGGCCTTACGAATGTCGGAAACAGTTTGCTTTTCACGCCATACTCCGCGCACACCTTGGCCACCGAAGCACCCGCCTCTAACTTCTTGATTAATTCCAGCTTCTGGGTCACCGACAGGGTCACACGCTTCTTCTTTTCCTGGTTAACGTCGCCAGTGGTGTGTCCGGTTTATCCGATATCCGCTCTAACGGGTCCGTTATAGCGAGGGTTGACTGTAGTAGTATGGAGTTGGTTCACTCCTCTTTTCAGAATCTGAGCAATCACTTCTGCCAAACTTCTTATATACTAGATCCTATATTATTATTACAGTATTTATAGTAGAACCTATAACAGATGAACTACTTAAAATCAGACCAGTCCAAAGCCTCAAATAAGCTTAATTCAGCTCTGTACTGGAAGTGAATAGGACCATTTGTTCAGAAACCACTCTCTGTCTTAGAATTCACATAGGGCATTTAATACCCTACAAACAAATTCTATGATAGAGCACAATTAGTAAAGAGTTGACCCTAAATCTTCTAATATATTATATATATATATATATATATATATTAGGGTGGCCCAAAAATTAACTGAAAAAATAAGTTTGAATTGCTATTCTCCACAAGGCTATTCCTCTATTCCTGTTCCATATCACAAAAGAAGCCTTCATGCAAAAAAATCAGGAAGATTGGCCAATATTTAGAGGTCACAACCTCAAGGTAAAAATATCTAAATTCCATAATTTCAGTAATTTTGGGTCACCATTATGTTCTACAATAAATATTTGCTGAGCAACGCTACTGTAGACTGTAAACCTATATCCAAAAAATCACTATATGATAGCAATGCACTCTTCCCACTAGCTCAGTTGGTCACCAAGTCTCGGCAGGTGTAGATGTGTTTTTGTTGTATTCCTGCCATCTGGGTTACGGCGCGCAGTGAATCACACCAATAAGGCAAGTTAAACTTTTCACTAGTGGTGGATACTATGCTTAGTTTTTCTGTCATTCATTTACTGCACTGACCTTGATAAGCAATTTGGAACAATGAATTGTTTATTAAAATTATTAAAAATTAAAAAAATTTAAAATTTATAAAAGTTTATTAAAATTGTTAAAATTGTTTATTTTATATTCTACATAAAACATATGTATAAGTTCTTTAACTCTAATTTCCATTTTATCTTCCATTCCACAGGCCAAGACCATGACAATGACAAGGAGCAGTCCGAAAGTTTGGCTCCTGGGTAAGCCAGACCCGGACATCTTGGGATCTGGCCTGCCAACAAACAGGGCTATTCTCAGGAACTTCATGTTTCACCACCAGAAGGGATCCACAATTGGTGACAGTGCTAAGGCCACCATAGACAGAGCGCTGACAATCTGGGACAAGGCACGAATTCTGACCCAGTGGGTCGATTCCGGCATGCGCAAGCTTCAGAAGCTCTATGAAGAATATTGTGGGTTGAAGAAAAACTGATTGAAACCAAAAGACAGGTGCCAAATCAAGGAAAGAAAATTCAAGGAGAATCTCACCAAACTATTTGACATCTCACGAAAAAATGCCCTCAGTATTATGATGGCTGAAGAAGACAAACAATTCCTGCGGCTGCAACAGCAGGATCCCTCAAGTGCGAGTATGTCCAGGATCGACAAGACCTTGACGAACAAGGAGACTCGCAAGTACCTCAGGAGTGATCAGGCCAGTGCTCAAAAGGAAAAAAGCATGTTGAGCGCCCAACAGACAAATATGGCTGTTCCATCTAGTTCCGCCATTGCTAACATCTGTAGCTCCTCCACATCAACGGAGTCCGAAGATGATTTCCAAGCTCCATCAACATCCAGTCAAGATCAGCCAAGGAATAAAAATCAAAGCAGACCATTGTGACCAAGGAAGTAGCCGCTATGCTCGACCGAGTGAAACTCCCTGACCACACTGCCATGTTCGTCGTAGGAGCCATCACACAAGCGCTTGGTCATGGCCTGGAGTCTGTGGTGCTATCCCAGAACACCATTCAGCGAGCGCGGGTCACCACTCGTGAGGCGGTAGCAACTGCTCAACAGGCTGTTTTCTCACTGGACAGCCCACTGCTTCTCCACTGGGATGGTAAACTGCTTCCAGATATCGCCAGCAATAAAAAGCTTGTGGATCGCGTCACCATCTTGGTGACTGGTGGTGAACAGAGCAACTTCTTGCCATCCCTAAGATCAGCCGCAGCATGGGAGAGGAGCAGTGCAATGCACGTGTCCAAACGCTGGAGGAATGGAACCTCAAACCCATGATCCAGGGACTAGTCTTCAACATGATGGCAACCAATACTGGGCTGCATGCACCCTAATTGAGAAAGCTCTGGACAAGGAGCTCATCTGGATCGCGTGCCAAAATCACATATTCAAGGTAATGTTGTCAGCCATATTTTCTGTCACCCTGACACCAACTGGTGGGCCTGAAGTGGGAATCTTCAAAGGCTTCCAGAAGACCTGGCCTGATATTAATATAGTTCATTTCCATTCTGCGAGTCAGCTCCCACAGGATGACTATGGAGAGTTGCTTCAGCTCTGTCATATATTCCTAGGGGGATCCTCCAATGGAGAACCGTCCTTTCATGCGCCAGGCACTATGCACAATGCGTGGTGGATGGCTAAGGCAATATACTCACTGAAGATCTTCCTTTTCAGGAGCCAGATTAAGTTGATGGCCCATGAGTAGTGATGTTAAAAAAACGTTTTTTTTATGTCCATGTTTTTTTTTTGTTTTTTTTGTCGTTTGTTTTGTTTTTTAGTTTTTTTGTTTTTTTTGTTTTTTTTTAATAATTAATATAGATATTGCCAATTTAATTATAAGGTATACTTTTGCAATGATATATATTATAAAAATAAATAAATAGATAATAAAATAGGCCATATGGTACCAGTATAGAATGTCCTTTTCAGCCTATTTACAGAAAAAACTGGCCTCTTTCTTGCACTGAAAGTCTTGTATCTTGAGATCCGTTAAACTTGCAAGAACACTGGCTGGGAGCTGACTGCCCATTGTCCAACCTTTCCAGGACTCTCCCATCCATGCCTCGGATTTTGAATCTTCCACTTAACTATCCTTTAGACCCACGATGACATATTTTCCCCCCCCGAGACCATCCATATATATACATACACATACACCCATATACATATATACCAATATATAGTACATAAATACTTATATACACATATTTATATCTATTATATACCCCATACACACACATACATCCAGAATTCCAGATACATACGCACGCATACTCACTATATACCTACACAAACTCATACACCTCTATTTCGCCCTTTCATTACCTCCGAGGTCATTTAGCACATAGAGTAATATCCATACAGCCAAAAGAAACTGACTAAGCACAGACAGAGCAGCAAAGCTAGTATTATATCCAGTGGTGGCTCGTCGGTAGACACTGCGGAACTGCAGCACCCCTAAATTTTTTATTTACAGTTGAAATAATCAAGAACAATATAAGGATGAGCTCACTGAATAACTTTTTCAATAACTTTTGAAACTTTTATTCATTGCTCAATGCTCATCCTTTTATTTCAGGAATTATTTCAACCCATTCTTAGAGACAGCACCCCTAGAATTTTTAGTCACGAGCCGCCACTGTTTATATCCCAAAATGCAAAATTCCAAGAAAGTGAAGTAAAACATGGTGCTACATTGGCTTCGTCAACATCCAAATCTGCAATAAGTACCAGTACCTGTGATATTGAAACTATATGCTCTAATCAATCTAGTGATAATGATTCTTCAATGGAAATAGAATCAGATAATGAAAGTTAAACAGCATTAGGTTAACACAAAGGTTAAAGAAAGAGATGAATATCTTTATTTTTTTTATTTTTCTATTTGGAATATATATATATACACACTGGTATTCTTGCCAATCACAATTATATATATTGTTTTATACCAGTATTATGTATTTTTTATTATGTATATTATACCAGTACCTGTGATATTGAAACTAGCATATATGCTCTACCCAATCTAGTGATGATTCTTCCATGGAAATGAAGGTTAAACATTAGGTTAACAAAAAGGTTCAAAAAAAGGTGAATATTTTTTTTTCTATCTGGAATATATATACTGGTACTCTTGCCAATCACAATTATGTATATTGTTTGAAACAAGGAAGAATGTTTTATGTTCTAGTTAAAAAATATATATACATATAAAAAATGAGGGTTTGTTTTTCCTTTCTATTATATACTTTTTGTGTGATTCAGTTTTTCTAAAAGATGACTATATATACTAAGTATAACCGTATAAGCATGGTAGTATAGTAAATTATAGGTAATACTAATATACTTATTAGATTAAAGGAAGAAAAATATGGAATAAGTTTAAAACAATAAAAAACAAAAAAATGGACTATCTTCGTTTTAAACAAAAAAAATGACAAAAAAACAAGAAAAACGACACAATAAAAAACGACTCACATCACTACCCATGAGACAGCTGGCCCCTCTCCCAGAGAGGGCCCCCCTCAACAATTTAAACCTAATTGCTCTCCTCCATGAATATCCTGACCGTGCCATCAGGGAGGCAGCTGTTAAGGCCTTCTATCACCATTTGTGGTACTTCTCTGAGCACCTCTCACCCTCTTCGATGATCGCGTTGATGAGATCACCAAAGCAGCTATCATTGACAACTTCTTATGTCAAACCAAAAACTCTTGAGATGTCTGGACAGGACTGTGTTCGATCATCGTTCTTCATTGGCATCATACATCATGAGCCAGTCTTTGAAGATATTCGATATACTCTCCATGAAAGGACAAGATGAAACCAAGACATTCTTGTCAAACCTCCCTCCCTCTGGCTGACAGACCCCATTTACCAGTTACTTAAGGCTAAGTACAGGCTCCTCAAGGTCGTCAATGACTGTGCCAAATGAAGTCACTCTTATTCAGTCCTACAATACCACACTGACAAAAGACGAGACCCAGAAACAATACCTACTGCAACTCGTCACCAGCCACCGGAAAAAAAAAAAGTAATGGATGTGACATTGTTTGTTTGATATACAAGGATTTAGTGCAGTCATATTAACTGCTATGACATGTGTGTTCCAGTATATTTTTGCATAACATGATGATCTGTGCTGTTGACTTTAAATTTTGAAATAAACATTGATATTGTATTTTTGTTTCAAATCCTAAAAATATAGGAACTGGTTGCGACCTCTAAATATTGTATGATCTGTCTAATTTTTGGCATGAGTTCTTATATTTTGATATGGAACACGGATGGCCTTGTGGAGAAAGATATTTTCAAATTTCATTTTTTTGGGCCACCCTAACATACAGTATATGTATATTATATATAAGCAAGCTAAAGAATAAAAATATTAAAAATTCCATCCAAAAAGATCTGATCTGCTATAAAAAAAAAAAAAATATCTAATGAATAAGATTACTCGCCTCAAATGATGTGAAGACATATTTCTTAGATGAATTATCCATGACTCCATCACATATTGTAAAAGGAAGAACATCTTGGCCTGGCCCTAGATAATTATTCTTGGATTGGTCATAATGCGTTGTTTCATCCCTGATCACCAATTCTTCTTCTTGCATCATTTTACCAGGTTTTGTATCTTCTACTCTCGTAACTATAAAACTTATTTTCTCAAAATAAAAATACTAGAAAAAATTATGAAAAATAGTATTAAAGATCATTTGCATAATATAATCTTATTTCAAGTTCCCAACATGGATTTAGATCAGGACGGTCTTGTTTGTTTAGTCTCCAACTTTTTAGAGTTTGTAAATGATCTGGTAGATAATGAACATGATGTAGATGTTATTTATTTTGATTTTAATAAAGCATTTGATGAGGTTCCACATAGGAGACTTGTGGATATATTGTATTAAAAGTCCATGGAATATCAGACATTCATAAATGGGGTAAGAAGAATGGTTACGAGACAGAATTTTAAATGGTTATGAATCAGGATGGCAGAAAGTGAAAAGCAGGGTATGCATATATCAAATAATTTAGACAGGGGGGAGTAGGTAGTTAAATATCTAAGTTTGCAGATCCTACAAAAAGTACCTGTTCCAATTACAACCACAAAAAAGATCTTCATAGATTAGTTGCTGGATGGAACTAATGGAATTCATTGGAATTCAATGTTCAAAAATGCAAATTCATCCATTTTGGCAGAAATAATGAAAACTTTAGTTAAAAGATGCAGGAAATTGGTTAGAGGTTGTTTGGCCTAGTCAGGAAAAAAGCTTAAAATTAGAGTTAATAGTGATCTAAAGTTTTCTACACTGAGATAATGTGATTAAAACCACAAGTTTTGTAAGAGTTTGCAGTTAGGAAAATTTCCTGAGAGTTCCCAAATCCCTCAGTAGGGCCTGGGTTTCAGTAATCCAATTGGGCCTGAGCCTTCTTGGAAAGCCAAGACTTCAGCATTACTAAAAATATATATATATACCTATATTTTTTTTTTTTATCGATTAACAGATTTGAAATTCTCTCAGTATAGAGAATAATTTGAACTCTGAGGCAATTATATGCGCATTATGCATCCAAACTGGGGGAAAAGAAAGCATCTCCCTTCTCCTTACTTAACCTTTATTAGGGCCACATCTAACTTGTTTTGAATGAGTTAAAATCATCATGCAAATATCATAATCATCTTTGAGATACCCAATTTCCTTTATAAAGACCTTATTGAAAAACCTAACATATCACAATGAATTATGAGCATTCTCAGGCTATGAACTAAACTATTTATAATTGCCTTATGAGCAAAATTTGGATTTTCAGTCAAAAAGTCTGAATTCATGAAAATCACAGAACAATATGTCTTGAAGATTGGAAAAGAAGCTAAGAATACTATACACTATGTATTTAAAATCTACAAACTATTTTTTTCATCCATGAAAGGGTCTAAATTTTTTTTGAAACTAACAAGTAGAGTCCAAATGTTCGGCTAAAATCCCATAAATACTTTTTTTTGCCTGTTTTTGTGTTTACAGTAAAAAGTGCCTTTTTTGTCATAAGGTGCCTAATTTGCCTTTACTTTCATTATTTTCTAGTATTATTCCATTAGAGTCCCAAATAGGTCTATCAATTTCTGTTTTATATATACCGGTATATATATCGAGTTTCTCAAAAGTCACACACCATAGGCTTTATTCAGACTTACAAGGTTTATGAGTCAAAATGGTTTATAAGTGATGTTTAATTACAATATACAGTATGTTTGATAATGTTCAAATAATAAAATTAATAGTATGTACCAGGGTTGGCAAGAAACCCACTTTTTTTGAAAAAGCCCACCCAGGTGGGTTTTTTCGGGTTTTTTCACCTAAAACCCGAAAAAACCCGGGTAAAATTGGGTTTTTTCATATGTCCATATGATAGTTCATATTAGACCTACCTATTCTTATTTTTATAATAATACTGTACTGTACCATACACTATTAATATAACATTTGTCTTGTTTTTAGCAAAAAGGTTGCCTTCCAGGCAATTAAGCATAAAAAGTGATTATTTTCTCAGATTGAGCTTCACAACAAAATTTGGAAAACATGGACCAATTTGAACTAAATTTGGTGTGGTAAATTATCCTATTTGTTAGGCTATACTTCCTATGGAAGACAGGCCCCTGTGTCTTCTGCTGGAAGTAGATGAATTACAGCTCCCAAAGGGAACTTAATTCAGCTAGTTATATCTATTTAATTCATATTACTGAATATTTTTCTTTTATTTCACAGTTAAATAAAACAAACTGGCAACAGCATATTTATCTTTACTGCTAGCCTACAGAATTAGTCTGTTTGAAGTTATAACTGCATTAAATAATGCAAAGACCTTTGGATCAGGAAGAAAATCAGGGCATGAATGGAGTGAAGTCAATATTATTGATGGGACTAGTAAAGTTAGATGCAAACATTGCAATAATGAAATAAGTAATAAAATAGAGCGAATAAAAATGCATTTAATGAAATGTTTGAAACACATGGAATCAAGAAACAAGACTGACAATACTGCCAGTACATCATCTTCATACTGCCATGACATAGACCTCTCAGATGATCCAGACTCATCCTCACCACCACTGACACAATTACAAATGAAAAAAAAAAAATTCAAAAGAAAGTAAGCGATTTTGGCATGACAACAACAACTTTGCAGAAAAATGTCATTGATAACAAAATAGCCAAATTCTTTTATGCAAATAATATTCCATTTCTATGTGCAGAGTCTAAGTATTTTATTGAAATGATAGAGACTCTAAGACCAAGCTACACTCCACCTTCCTGTCGAAATTTGTCTGGTCCACTTTTAAATACAATCCATGAAGAAGTAGAAAATTCCTTGAAGATGCAGTTGACTGAAGAATCAGGATGTATAACACCCTGATTGGCTGATGTCTAGACTCTATAACCTGCTACCTCACCCAAAGAGTTATACCTGTAGGTCTATTTGTTGACTCATGTTTGCTTGCTTTGCATGTAAAATCATTATAGGCGCCTATATGACAATTTTTAAAAATAATTGCATATGCACTTCTTAAGTTTCATGAAAAAACCCAGAAGTGGGTAAAATAGTGGGTTTTTTCAAGTGGGTTTTTTTGAAAAAACCCAGGTGGGTTTTTTCGGGCTGGGCCCACTAGTGCCAACCCTGGTATGTACAGTTAATCAAAAAACCATCTTAAAACAATTAAATTGAATGAAGCTATATTTGCCAAGGGTGTCTCAGAAGTTGCGCACCATTGGCTAATATAGCTTCATTCAATTTAATTGATTATTTTAAGATAGCTTTTTGATTAATTGTACATACTATTAATTGTATTATTCAAACATTATCAAACATACAGGGTGTCACATAAGTCCGGCATCATAGGAAAAATAATAAAAAAAGGCAAAAAAAAAGCTTTTATTTACAGAACGTGCTCAATATGTATTGTTCCATAGCCCATTCACAAAATTCCATCCGCCAGTCGGGATCATCATCCGCTTAATTTCTGTAGGATCTGAAGTTTATATGGATGCCATTTGTGAGCCTGAAGAATGCGATGGATGCTACTTTCTGACACTCCTGTCTCGGTGGACAATCGCCGAAGAGACTTATTGGGACTTCTGTTAAAATGAGCCAGGATAGCAGTCGCTGTATCATCGTCAGTGGACCTCCTTGAAGGTCCACTGCGTGGTTTATCTTCTATGGATCCTGTTTCCTTAAAGTTTGCAACAAGTCTGCTAACACAACTCTGTGTTATTGGCTCATGGTCTGGATGCAGTCTGTTAAATTCAGCAGCGGCCTCTCTTTGACTCTGATTTCCTATGAGTAGAATTATCTGGACTCGTTCTTCCTTGCTCACAGACATTATGGCCTGTAGAAAGAGAAAAATATGAATTATGGTTTGTAGAAATAGAAAAATATGAATTTCTCCTATGATGCCATACTTATGGGACACCCTGTATATTATAATTAACCATCACTTATAAACCATTTCAACTCATAAACCTCATAAGTCTGAATAAAGCCTATGGGTGCACAACTTTTAAGACACCCTGTATATATATGGGATGAATTTTACAAACATGAAATGAATGAATGATGCAAACCAACAGGGGTTCCCTATGGGTTCCCATCATATATATATATATATATATGTATATCATTGCAGTTGCATGCATCAGTTCTTCACACGAAGGTCAAGCTGGTGACCCTACCTCTAGGCGTGGCTTGGTGGAGTAGCGAGTTGCTATATAATATATATATATATATATATATATATATATATATACCGGGTGTCCGAGAATTATCTGTACAATTTTTGGCTGTTATTAAAAGTCAACCATGAAGTGTAGAAATTCCAGTGTTGTCCCATTTTACAGAGAATCTCATTAAGTTTTTTAGAAATGTACACGGGTGACAGACATTGATGATTTAAAAGCAAGAATCACAGCTGCTATTCAGCGAATTGATGTGGATATGCTGCAGCATACATGGCAACATTTGGAGTATTGATTGGATGTTTTGCAAATCACTAATGGTGCACATATCGAATGTTTGTAACAACGCTACTTTAATAAAAGAAACTTGAAAATACAGATTCTAAATAATCTTGTTTAAGAATTTTACGTGTGTTATCAAGAATTTTATTAAAAGATGAAATTGTACAGATAATGTTCGGACACACTGGAATTTCTAAAAAACTTGTCAAAACTTGGTATCAGAAAAAACTTAATGAGATTCTCAGTAAAATGGGACAACACTGGAATTTCTACACTTCATGGTTGACTTTTAATAACAGCCAAAAATTGTACAGATAATTCTCGGACACCCTATGTATATATATATATATAACTGCAAACACGTAGTATAATTAACGTAAAGAACGACGCTTGTATAGGAGATATTCCGCGCAAGACGAGAGAGAGAGAATGAAACAAATGAAAAAATGAGGTAACCACCCGGGATCTTCCGATTGCCGGTCAGATGCAATAACCATTACACGATGGGCCTCACTCTTCCAAATGCCGTAATTCTTCTACATACTCGCAGAAACCAATGCCCCAAGGGGGCACCTCCCGCATGCCGTAACATTATATACATTTAACTGCAAACACGCAGTATAATTAACGTAAAGAACGACGCTTGTATAGGAGATATTCCACACAAGACAAGAGAGAGAGAACGAAACAAATGAAAAAATGAGGTAACCACCCGGGAATCGAACCCGGGATCTTCCGATTGCCGGTCAGATGCGATAACCATTACACCATGGGCCTCACTTCCAAATGCCGTAATTCTTCTACATACTTGCATACTTGTTTCGTTCTTTCTCTCTCGTCTTACGTGGAATATCTCCTATACAAGCGTCGTTCTTTACGTTAATTATACTGCGTGTTTGCAGTTAAATGTATATAATGTTACGGCATGCGGAGGTGCCCCCTTGGGGCATTGGTTTCTGCGAGTATGTAGAAGAATTATGGCATTTGGAAGAGTGAGGCCCATGGTGTAATGGTTATTGCATCTGACCGGCAATCGGAAGATCCCGGGTTCGATTCCCGGGTGGTTACCTCATTTTTTCATTTGTTTCATTCTCTCTCTCTCGTCTTGCGCGGAATATCTCCTATACAAGCATTGTTCTTTACATTAATTATACTGCGTGTTTGCAGTTAAATGTATATAATGTTACAGCATGCGAGAGGTGCCCCCTTGGGGCATTGGTTTCTGCGAGTATGTAGAAGAATTACGGCATTTGGAAGAGTGAGGCCAATGGTGTAATGGTTATCGCATCTGACCGGCAATCGGAAGATCCCAGGTTCGATTCCCGGGTGGTTACCTCATTTTTTCATTTGTTTCATTCTCTCTCTCTCGTCTTGTGCGGAATATCTCCTATACAAGCATCGTTCTTTACGTTATATATATATATACAGTGATCCCCTGACCTGCACAAGAGTTCCATTCCTGATAAAGCTTGTGCAGCGCAAAATCATGCAGGTCAGAACTAACTCCCCATAATGTAAATGGGGTTAGGGGGGACAAAAGTTTAAAAAATCAATTATAAAGTAGTTTTTAAAGCATTTAAATCATTGTATGATAAATGTATAATAATAATATTGGATATAAAATAATATAAAGTATAAATAGTAAATACTTGTAAAAAAACAAATCTCAAAAAATCACAATAAAAATGTATTAATCCAGAGGAGCATGTTCAAGATGACTCAATATAAACTAGCCAGTCATACAGGAGATGTGCTACCAGGCATGTTGTCGCCAGCTGCAAATGCTCAAGTATTATATACATAAGTATCATACTTATCATACTCACAAATATCATACATATCGTATCATATGCACAAGTATTGTACATATTGTACTGCATATGAAAAGTCATTTTTTAGTACCCTATTTACCACAATTTTTAATAATTTGTGCTAATCTATCTTTGAATCTTAGCTCATGCAGATTGAAAAAATGGGAGTGAAATGTCCTTGTCCTTTGTTTGAATTCATGCAGGTCAGGGGATCACTGTGTGTGTGTGTGTGTGTGTGTGTGTGTGTGTGTGTGTGTGTGTGTGTGTATGTGTACCGGGTGTCCCATTCAAAATAAAACTTTGAAACTCTGTAATTTTTAAAGTATTAATGTGAGAATGTTGAAACTTTGCCAGTTACTACATCATATGCGTACGTTTTTGTCATAATGTTTTTTTGTTTGTTTCAGATTGAATTATGTTTACCCCACAAGAAAAAGCAAAATGTGTGTTATGGATGACTGAGTTGAAGTCCCCTAACCTGGTGCAACGGCGATTCCGTACAACCTTTCACAAGGAACCACCAACCAGAAGAGACCTATATGCATGGACCAAGAAATTTGAGGAGAGTGGCAGTGTTCTAAAGGAACACTCTGGAGGGTGAACAAGATCGGAAGATGATGTTGAATGAATACGCGGCACCCTTGGTAGTAGCCCAAGAAAGTCCATCCATCGTGCCAGTGTCAAACTGCAGATTCCTCATTCAACTCTGCATAGAGTTGTGCGCAAGCAGCTGCAGCTCTATTCATATAACCTTCAAATTATTCAGCATATAACATGTGAAGATCTTAACAAAAGGAAACATTATGCTATGCACAATGTATCTAATGTATCTAACAGAGCTGGGCACTTGCGTTTTTTTGCGGTACTGCGGTACTACTACCACACTACCAAACCGGTACCGCATAACGCAAAGGATCGCTGAAAGTACAGCAGTACTGCTACCGCATTCAAATTTCCCGCGGTACTTTCCGCGGTACCGACCAACACGGTAGTACCGCAGTACCGCAAAAAAAACCGCAAGTGCCCAGCTCTGGTATCTAAATGTTATAATTCATATATATCATATGAAACTTTATGACATTGACTATTTACTGTGTGAATATTACTGGACATTGTTTGCATCATTCAATAAAAAATAAGGTCTCAAAGTTGTATCATTTTGAATGGGACACCCAGTATAACAAACTGAGTATGCATAACACTAACAGTATTATTTTATAACAAACATTTTTTAAATTTAAATCTTTGTTATTGTGTAACCAACATTTTTAATATTTACTGTTTTGTTCACTATAATAGCATTGTAATATGTATTAGTTACGGTATATGTGTATAATGGTATTACAGTGATCCCCCAACTGACACAAATTCAGAGAGTATAAGGACATTTTACTACCCTTTTTTTTCAGTCTGCATGAGCTAAGATTCAAAAACAGAGCAGCATTATTTTTTTTTTAAATTGTAGTAAATACTAAAAAATTACTAACTTTTTTGCATACACAATACGATACTCGTGTGTATGATACAATACGATACTCGTGTGTATGATACAATACGATACTCGTGTGTATGATACAATACGATACTCGTGTGTATGATACAATACGATACTCGTGTGTATGATACAATACGATACTCGTGTGTATGATACAATACGATACTCGTGTGTATGATACAATACGATACTCGTGTGTATGATACAATACGATACTCGTGTGTATGATACAATACGATACTCGTGTGTATGATACAATACGATACTCGTGTGTATGATACAATACGATACTCGTGTGTATGATACAATACGATACTCGTGTGTATGATACAATACGATACTCGTGTGTATGATACAATACGATACTCGTGTGTATGATACAATACGATACTCGTGTGTATGATACAATACGATACTCGTGTGTATGATACAATACGATACTCGTGTGTATGATACAATACGATACTCGTGTGTATGATACAATACGATACTCGTGTGTATGATACAATACGATACTCGTGTGTATGATACAATACGATACTCGTGTGTATGATACAATACGATACTCGTGTGTATGATACAATACGATACTCGTGTGTATGATACAATACGATACTCGTGTGCATGATACAATACGATACTCGTGTGATGATACAATACGATACTCGTGTGCATGATACAATACGATACTCGTGTGCATGATACAATACGATACTCGTGTGCATGATACAATACGATACTCGTGTGCATGATACAATACGATACTCGTGTGTATGATACAATACGATACTCGTGTGCATGATACAATACGATACTCGTGTGCATGATACAATACGATACTCGTGTGCATGATACAATACGATACTCGTGTGCATGATACAATACGATACTCGTGTGCATGATACAATACGATACTCGTGTGCATGATACAATACGATACTCGTGTGCATGATACAATACGATACTCGTGTGCATGATACAATACGATACTCGTGTGCATGATACAATACAATACTTGTGTGTATGATACAATACGATACTTGTGTGTATGATACAATACGATACTTGTGTGTATGATATAATATGATACTTGTGTGTACCATATACAATACCATACTGTAGGCATGAAAAGCCTGAGTTTGAATGAGGCTTTGTTATAAACTATAATGCAAAGTGTACAACAGGCATGTATAGTTTTTCTATAAGTGATATTTTTGAAGTTTGATTTTTACAAGTTTTTACTATTTATACTCATTGTTTATATATTATTTTACATGCATTATTATTATTATTACAGATACTGCCTGGGTTACGTAAACACAAACTTGCACAAATTCATCTTTACGTAAATGCTCCTTAAATCCACTCCACACACCAGTGTTTTTCATAAAATCACCCTTAATTGTGTTGCAATAATGACTGGAAAGCACCCAAATGATCATAAGAGTGCAGGACAGTACAGTATTTTGAGCTACTTAATTATCTTTCTTTCCTCTACCTTTAATGCTACTATACCGTACTGTATTTAGTTTTTTTAATTTATAAAAAAAGTATTGTATCTTGTGTTCAATGATTACCTCTGGAAGGGTCAATTCCAACTTATGGAAAAATCAACTTGCATAAAGCCTTCCGGAACAGAACCCTTACTAAGTCAGGGACTGTGTGTATACATTTATCGTATGATGATTTAAAAGCTTTTATTCAGGTAAAAACTACTTTACACATGATTTTTTTTTTTAAACTTTCATTCCCCTAACCCATTTATATTATGAGGAAATAGTTCCAACCTGCATGATTTTGCGCGCAAGTTTTTTCAGGAATGGAACCCTCATGCAGGTCAGGGGATCACCATATTTTATATTAAACTTAATTTTGGAAATGACTGAAAAAGTATTTTCATAGATCAAGTCTACGAGTCTGTTTTCTAATTTTTTTATTATGCCCTCAAGTTATTCCATTAGCCTCTAATAAGAAAAAGTTATGTACATCTAAACTGTTCAAACCTAAAAACATTTTGAACATCTGTACCATATCTCCCCTCATACAATGTGTCTCAAAACTAAATGTACACAGTTCCCTTATTCTTTCCATGTACTCCAATCTTCTTAAGTTAGAATAAGTTTGGTTGTCCTACATTGCACACCTTTTCAAGCATATCAATATCATATTGGTAAAGATTCAATAGTGCACATGGACAAAACTCGGATCACCTGAAGATCCATCACCCCAGCCTTCTTTAGTTAGCTTTATAAGGCTAACAAAAATATCACAACTTAACCTAACCAATCATCAAGGGCGTACAGTTGACCTAATGATTGGTTAGGTTAGGTTGTGATATTTTTGTTAGTTAGCCTTATAAGGCTAACTAAAGAAGGCTTGGGTGATGGATCTTCAGGTGATCCCAGAACTCTATATTCATTTTTATACAGGGAGAGAGAAAAAAAAATAAGAATACTTTAGTTTATAATGTTTTCCTCGCAAATTTATATTTTTTGAATTACCTAACCTAACCTCAAGTGGTTAGGTGAAGATATCTCAAAAACTAGGCATTTGCACAGGAAACAGATACGGTATCACATTTGTGCAAAACTCAAAATTTACCAGAAAAATTTGTTATCAAAAAACCTGACTGGGTGTAATAACCAATTTTTACCTTTTTTTTTTCTTTTGCTCTATCTCCCTGTATAAAAATCAATATATAGAGTTCTGTTCATGTGCACCAACGAATCTTTACCATCATATCTAAGGTGAGGGGACCAAGCTTGAATGCAGTATTTTAAGTAAGGCCTAATATACGAATTATATAATTTACTGACGACTTCCTTACTCTTTAACTAACATTCCTCTTAATAATATCTAGCATTGTAGTTATTATTTCTAGCCTCTAAGCACTGCTTAGAAAATTTTAGATCACTACTAACTATAATGCCAAGCTCATTTTCTTGTCTAACATCATCTAACCAGTTCTCTTGCATCTCTCAACTAAAGTTTTCATTATTTCTACCAAAAAGGATGACACTGCATTTTTTAACATTGAATTCCATCTGCCATTTACTCACCCAGGCAACCAATCTATCAATCTATGGGTGCTTTTTAACCCTTATTTCATAACCATGGGAAACTAGACTATACCAAGTTATGAAATAAGGGTAGGCAGACAGAATAATGCACACCATCTCCAAAAACATTTTATTTTTCCATAACTTCTTGGATTTATAGGTTTCAGGCGGGTTAGGGCATACAGTTGACCTAACTGGGCCTTCAATGTTATTCCAACTGTATGCCCTTGACAATTGGTTAGGTTGTCATTATTTTCATTAAAACTAACAAAAACACCACAACTTAACCTAACCAATTATCAAGAGCATGCAGTTGACCTAACTGGGCCTTCAATGGCGGACATCAGAATAACATTGAAGACCCAGTTAGATCAACTGTATGCTCATTTTTATTGTTTTTTTTCAGAAAAAATTGTAAAAAATTGTACGGTAGTAAATATTGGATTTTACTCCCAGTCTGGTTTATAATGAGAGCAAACTTTTCTGGTCAACTTTGAGGTGCTTTGCATGAATCTGCCATTGGTTTCCTGTGCAAATGCATAGTTTTTGAGATACCGTAACAAAACATAAGATCTCATAAACGACGCATTACCACAGGAAATGTGCAAAACACATCAAAATTAACCAGAAAAGTTTGCTCTCATTATGAAACCACACTGGGAATAAAAATAAAAACAAAAACAAAAACTAATAACCTAACCTAACCTAACATCATACTGCTAGCACAAAACTCACCAAACTAATAAAATTTAGTCACGAAAAAATAGCCAGAACAGAAAGCAATAAACTAATTAAGTCGCAGAGTAGCGAAAAAATAGCCAAATCAGGAAAAATATTTTAGGAATAAAGTACATTAGAGCCAAAACAGGAAATATATTTTATTAAAAAAACTACATTTGAACAAATTTCCACAAGATATATATTTTTTTAGTGTTTTTAATGGCAATTCAATATATAGTACTTGTTCAACTACTTGTGATGAGTAAAATCCAATATTAACCAAAATTTTTCATAATTTTTTTCAAAAATGGTGTGCATTATTCCAATGTCATAACCATGGGAAACTAGACTATACCAAGGTTATGAAATAAGGATAACTCTCATGTCATAACCATGGCAAACTATATACCAAGGATCTACTTCAAGGTTTACCCAGTTCATGAATTAAGGGCTAACCATGGCATAGTGTATTAAGTACAGGCCACAAGTGACTAAGAAAAAGAAGAATACTTAGGCTAGACCTAACTTAAGTTACTCTTTTTCTTGATTATAATTTTTTTGGGAGGGTGGGGGGAGCTTTCAAAAGCCAACAGCATTACTCAATTTTGTATGTAAACTGTATGTAAACCTTTATTCCATAGAGAGGAGGTTTGAGAGATACATCCTAATCTACACCTGGAAAATTCTAGAAGGGCTTTTAATTGCCCCCAATACTGAACCAATCAGGAACGGTGATAATGGGTTGAACTGTGATGGCTGCAACAGATGGTTCCATGCAGGCTGCGCCGGAGTTAACATAGAGCTATTCAAGATGTTGGTGAAATATAAAGAGCAACTGTGGTTCTGTAGCATATGTAGGAATGAAGTCAGGCAGTAGAAAGAGAAAATTGAATACTTGGAGTACGAAAACAAAAGGTTAAAGGACAGGGTGAAAGACTTGGAGAATAAAATGGAAGGAATGAAAGAAGAAATAATTCATGAAGTAACAGAGAAGGTAGTAGGAATAATAGAGGAGAAGGAAGACAAGATAAAAAGGAAAAACAATGTGGTATTATACAATGTACCTGAATCAGAGGATGAGAATCCTATAAAAAGAATGGAAGAAGACAGGGCACAATGTGAAGAGCTATTCACTGAATCACTAAAACTAGAGGGGTACAAAATTGAGAGAGCTATAAGACTAGGGAGGAAAACAAATTCAGAGATAAAAAGGCCAGTACTGGTAGAAATGAGAAGTGAGAGAGAGAAATGGATTGTGATTAAGAATGCAAAGTTGCTAAAAGATGAAAGGGATATAAGGAAGAAAAAGATAGGGATATCTCTAGATTTAACAAAAGAAGAGAGAGAAAAGAATAAAAATCTAAGGGAGCAATTGAAAGAAAAGAGAGAGAGGGGTGAAAGAGGATGGTTTATAAGGGAAGGAAAACTAGAAAAAAGAGAAACTGATGCCTCTGTATGAAGGAGGGAGAAGTCGTATATATATAGATAAGAAAAGCAAAACATTTAGGATAAAACTAATCAATATTCAAGGATTAACAAAAGTTAAGATGGTGGAAATGGAAAAATTACTAGATGAGGAAAGTGATATACTATGTCTTACAGAAACACAATTGAAGGTTGATAAAATAATAGAAAGCAAGGGACTGTCAAAAGTACAAAGTATGAAATCTGCTGAGGATAAAAAAGGAGGAGGACTAATGATATTGTATCACGATATAGAATATATAAATATGAATCACTCATCATCAGTAAATAAGGATATCTTAAGTGTCTAAGTGCCAACTAGGAAATTTTCAATTTATAATAATGCTTGTTATCTACCCAGTGGAGGAGAAAAGGAGGATAAGAGAAAAAAGCAGCACTAAAAGTAGAAATAGAGGATAATTTAAGAAAAATAGGTAATGAAAATATGGTAGTATTGGGTGATTTCAATGGTCATGTAGGCTTTCTAGGCTACCAAAAACTGGACAACACAGGGAATATGATAATAGGATGGATGGATGAATATGGATTAACCTTATTAAATAATGACCCTAAATGTGAAGGTTTTATATATCAGGCCATCCCATAAGTAATGTCATTTTTCTAGATTGGAATTTGAAGGACAAAAAACTCAACTGAAACTTTTCAATCTAGTATATATTTTCCATCAGAATCAATGACACTCTGCCAATGTCCTACAAGCTTTTCAATGCCATGTTTATAAAATTCAGGCAGTTTTGAGGCAAAAAACGTACAAAGACTGGTGTGCAGGTCATCTAAAGAAGTATACTGTTTCTCATCAAGATAGTTTTGCAGACTCCTGAATAGATGATAATCTGAAGGCGCAAGGTCTGGAGAATATGGAGGATGTGGAAGTTTTTCCCACCCAAGCTCCTCAATTTTTGCAGAAGTGATCCAAGCAGTATGAGAACATGCGTTGTCGTGGTGGAACACGATTCCTTTCCGATTAACCAAAGAAGGTGTCTCTTTTCTTTTAGCGCAGTGTTCAGTCGATCTAGTTGTTGACAGTAGACTTGAGCAGTGATTGTTTGGTTGTGTGGTAAGGTTTCAAAGTGTATTACACCACCTTTATCCCACCAAACACTAAGCAACACCTCCCAAGGGTGAAGATTTGGTTTTGGCTGTGGTGTTGCTGGTTCTCTGGCACAAACCCACTGTCGACGCCACTTAACATTCTGGTACAGTAACCACTTTTCATCACCAGTCACTAAATGGTGCAAAAACAGATCTTGGAGTTCACGTGAATGAAGAGCCGTGCTAATGTTTACCCGCACCATCAGATTGTCGACCAACATTCATGTGGCACCCATTTTCCTAACTTAGGCACTTTCCCAAGTTGTTGCAAATGTCGATGGATGGTGGACGGGGATGAATTGAGTTTCTGGGCCAATTCTTCGACAGTTGTTGGACAGTCTTCTTCAAGTGCGGCTAACAGCAGGTCATCATCAAACTCAGCAGGGCATCCAGAGCATGCTGCATCTGTCAAACAGCAGTCACCATTCCTAAACTTTTGAAACCATCTTTGACATTTCCTCACATGCAGAATATCATTGCCATAAACGTCCTGAATGTTTCGCATTGCTTCAGTAGCACTATTCCCTTTTTTTAACTCGTAAAGCATTATATGCCTGATATGCTCTTCTGATACCACCATGTTTATGAGGGGTTCACATAAAGCAAAACCACACGATAGATCTCCTCTTAGATATAACCTTCGGAAAATTTATGCTTAAACCGAGGAGGACTAGTTTAAACTTAATCTATCGTAAAGAACAACATTACTTATGGGATGACCTGATACATGGGAGAGAGACTCTAAAAAGAGTGCAACAGACTTTGTACGAGTAACAAACAACATGTATGGTAGATTTAAGACGATGAAAATAGATGAAGAAAAGGAAGAAATTGATATATCCAATAACAACCTAATCACAGTTTCTTTCTCATGCGATAGAGAAGACAAAACTAGCTATGACAAAGATGAGTGGAAATCAATGGAATATTACAAAAAAGATCAAGCAGCTTTAGAGATATATGTAAAAATGATGGAAAGAAAAAATCTTGAAAGACACACAGAGGACATGGAGGGAATGGAAAACCTTATGAAAGTGGCGGATAGTGAACTGAAAAGAACGTATAAGAAGAGGATCAATAAGAACAATGGAGTAGAAGAGAAACCATGGATGACTGAAAAGATTAGAGAAGGGATAAAAAAGAGAAAGGAATACAATAGAAAAAAGAGGAATACATGTGGGGAAGAAAAAAAACACTTCCAACAGAAGTATATGGAACAAAAAAGGAAAGTCCAGATGATGATAAAGGATGAAATATATGAGAAAAAAGTCAGTGAGGAGATAAAAGAGGGAGGAGGTGACAAATTATGGGAGCATATCAACAAGCTGAAAGGAAAGGAGGTAAAGAGGAAGACAGACATAGAACTATACAATGAACAAGGAAATAAACTGGCACCAGAAGAGGCAGATAGGAAATTTGAAAGCTATTGGTTAGGAATATACCAGAAACATCCAAATAAATTGG
This sequence comes from Bathynomus jamesi, assembly GCA_023014485.1. Taxonomy (NCBI): domain Eukaryota; kingdom Metazoa; phylum Arthropoda; class Malacostraca; order Isopoda; family Cirolanidae; genus Bathynomus; species Bathynomus jamesi. The sequence goes on along the minus strand of JAJOZX010010792.1, from coordinate 18,550 downwards.
ATACAGTCTGGACTGGAGGTATGAAGGCAGAATTTATAGAAAGAAACAGGCAGAATGATTCTGCCCACGAGGTCATGGCGAGTAAGAAATATACACTACCCTCCAGCCTAAGAGACCATATAAGTATGGAGTTTAAGATACAAGAAAGCAATGACAGAGATGACCAAGGAGTGATAATAGGGACACTTGAATACCAAATACCAACTACTCTGAGAGAACATATAGATATGGTGTTAGAGGTGAAAAGTGAGATGGGATATATGGAATATGGATGAACCTATTTATAACAATAAAGGAGATAAGAGAAGGATTAAAAAATATAAAAAATGGGAAAGCTGCTGGACCAAATGGTGTAAAGCCAGAATTCCTCAATGCATTGAGCAAGAGTGAAGTGTGCACCCAAGCATTAGCAAATTGCTACAATCAGATCCTGAGAACAGGGAGTCCACCAAGGAATTGGAAGATGTCAAAAACAGTAATGGTGCCAAAGAACAAACCTACAGAGAAAGACCTAAGACCTATAGCATTAACTGATATAGCATACAAGCTGTTCATGTCTATAATAAAGCAAAGCTAGAAGAACACCTAACTAGGAATAATGAGGACAAAGACACGCAAGTTGAATTTTCACCAGGGAGAAGAGAGGATAATATTTATATCTTGAAATATTGTATAGAAAATAGCTACAGAAATAGAAAACTTGATAGTAGCAGCAATTGATTTTGCAAAAGCTTTTGATTCAGTGAAGAGAAAAAACTAGTGGAAGCTCTCATGAGATATAAGATTCACCCAAACTAATAGAAGTCATAGCAAAAATCTATACGGGGGACAGTACCACAGTGAGGCTAAATGATGAGCTATGTAAAGAAATAGAAGTCAGCAGTGGAATAAGACAAGGATGTACCCTATCAGCAACTCTATTCAAATTGGTGACATACCAGATCCTGGAGAAATTAGATAAAGAAGATATAGAATATAAAGATGAGAAATTTGAAATACTGTACATACATTATTTTTTGCGGATGATGGATTACAGCTATCAATAGATGAAGCAAGTGACAATATCAAGAAGTAATACAAATAGGGAGGACATATAGCCTGGAGATTAACAAAAATAAGAGTAATTTTATGATATTCAACAAAAAAGAAGCACCAGAGCAGATAGAGGGAATTAAAGTGGTAGATTCAATAAAATATCTAGGCATAATAATTAATAATACAAAGAATTATTTCCAAAAGCAAAAAGAACTGATGTTCCAAAAGGCACAGAAAATGGCAAATATGACCTACTCAGTAATAGAAAAGAGTTGCAACAAACTGGTTGTAGGTAAGGCATTCTAGAAAGGCTTGGCACTGCCATCAATACTATATGGAACAAATATTATAGAACTAAACAAAATAGAAATTCAACAGCTACAGAAATATGAGAATGGAGTATACAGAACAATACTATCAGCGGGAAGAAGCGTGGCTAAGAGTAGTTTGAGGCGAGAAATAGGAGTATCAATGATGAGAATGAGAATAATGAAAGGAAAACTCAACTATATAAAAAGTATCTTGAAAGATGGCACAGGAAGGTTGGTAGGTAAAATATTTAGTAAAGTAAAAGAAGAAACAAGAGGGAAGTGGATGGAGGAGGTTGAGGGATATAGGTTTGACTTGAGAATAAATATAAAATACCTAAAAGATTGCAAAAAACAGGAACTGGCAAACAAAATACGTATGGGGTGAAGACCAATGGAGGAAAGGTATGGATAGAAAGGAAAGTTTAAAATTATATAAGAAATGGAAAAGAAGCATTGGAGGCACAGAGGATATATATGATAACACCCCAGCCTCAACCATATTGTACAGATGTAGGGCAAATAATTTGGAACTTAATGACAGAAATAGATATATAGGAAGGGACACCAAATGCCCCATGTGTACATACGAAAAAGAAGGGTAATTATATAGAAAATGGCGCAACCCGAAGTATGATGTAAAAAACATTTTATTAGGTCAATTTCGATGTGCTGAAGCCAAATCTGATAACCATTTGGTGTGCAAATGCTTCAAATTAGAGTAAATGTTATTTATATTTTACTCTTATTTTGAAGCATTTGCCTAAAAAATGGCTAACAAATTAGGCTTAAGCACATGAAAACTAACCTAACCTAACCTAAGAGTAAAATAATCAAATCATTTTGCTAGATATTTATTTTTACATAACGTCCCTAGTGATCAGAGACTTCAGTTTTTCCTCAAAGCTGCGGCAAAGTTGTATCCTCCCAATGTTTAAGTTAAAGGTAAGTTGATTTGATTATTTTACTCTTAGGTTAGGTTAGGTTAGGTTAGTTTTCATGTGCTTAAGCCTAATTTGTTAGCCATTTTTTAGGCAAATGCTTCAAAATAAGAGTAAAATATAAATAACATTTACTCTAATTTGAAGCATTTGCACACCAAATGGTTAACAGATTTGGCTTCAGCACATCGAAATTGACCTAATAAAATGTTTTTTACATCATACTTCGGGTTGCGCCGTTTTCTATATACCAAAAGAAGACCTGGAACATTTCTTGTTGGACTGTAGTGCATACAGGGAGGTTACAATAGCCATTTAAGGCAGACAAAGAGGAGATCATTGTGGGGGTTTATCTTTAGGAAGGAAAATATAGACCACAAAAAACAGATAATATATAAATTCTGGAAAATATATCAAATGATTAGAGCACAGCACAGAGGATGAAGACATTGGGAGGCACCGTTGGAAAGGCTTAGGCCTTCGACATTTCATCGTATTGTATCGTGTGCCCACCTCAACAAGAACTGGCAGAATGTGTCAAAAACATCACCTCCCACCAAACAGCCTGAGAAGGATTCAAACCCTTCAGTATAATAATATCTCTAGGCAAGGTTCTCACCTGTTTAACTCCTTGCCTCAGTACCTTAGAGATATGAGTGCAATCCCAGTAGATACTTTTAAAAAACATTTGGACATGTATTTAACCAACATACCCAACCAACCCACAGTGCCAGGGTATTCCTCTGCCAGACCAGCCCTCACAAATTCAATAGTGGACCAAATCGTATGGCAGGAGCAACAGTAAAGAAGGGTGGCGACTATTTCGTGGCCCTGCCTCAGGAGGCGCTGAGCAGACTTCGTGGAGCAGCACACCCTTGAGACATGCGCTTCAAGGTAAATTCAAGGTAAATTGTAGATCTGCTCAGATTTTGGTAATTATGCAGTAAATGCCATGACCTACAATGCTAGCAAGAGATATATTTTTATAGTATAATTTAATGTGCTTTATTCAAATGTATTCATTTGTTGTGCAAATGTTCCAAAATGGAACCTAATTATTGCTAGAAATGCAGATCATGGCATTTACTGCATATTAACCGAAAATTTTTCCATAGCACTCGCGGCCGACACACTGGGCGAGAATTTTAACCGAAATTACTGTCTTGACTAAAATGGAAATTTTGACAGGCTTTGTCAGTACCAAGTTTTCCAAAGTGTATTAGGGCGAGACTTTCAGAATTTGAAAGCCAGAACTTTTCCAAATATGGGAGCGTCGAGAGAGAACTTAGGAGATTTTGCAATCTGGATAGAAATATAGCCCTGAATTTGGCCAACTTCGCAGAAAGTCGAAAGTAAGTGAAGCCGAAATCCTTCATCTAACCATAAGCAGCCCGGAAAATCGGATCTTCCTGAGGATCTTCCAACCAAACGGAGTCAAAGGTTACGTTTCAAAGCCACTACTGTGGTTGGTTGTTTCGGTTTACATACGTCAACCACGCAGGGTCATTGAGACGGACGGTAATGCCACCACCTGGGAAAAATAAGTTCCTTTTACATTACATTTAGAAAACATGAAGCCACTGAGCTTATCAAGGCTATCCAAGTCATAAACTATATTTTATAATAAATTATAAATTTTCTAATAAAAGGAGAAGTGGGGAGCCGAATAAATTACATGCAGCGGGCTCGTCACTACACCCCCTCCCCATTTCTCAGACTGATTTGGAACAGTCTCTGGCTCTGTTGTTTTTGCTTTGAACTATGCATCTAACTGGGCTACGTCGTAGCCAATATCGTAACACTGCTTCCCGTTGATTAGTGAAGTTAAGCGACACTGGGTCGGATATTAGTTGGATGGGAGACCATCCGCTGCGTCCAGACTATGTAGTGACCCGTAGTTCTGATTTCATGTAAAAACTGTAGGTCCCCTCCGTCATATGACCTTAGATGTTGCGAAGGAAGTTAAACAACCCCATTATTTTTTTTTTTTTTTTTTGGGTTCGGAATCCTAGCTGAGCGTTGAACGGCCAAGCTCTGAAGTGCTATTTTAACTTATACCCTAAGTTAAGCTAAACTGAAACAGACTCTGAGGGCCTATTTGGTCCTACCTCAGGGTTGTTGATTCAATATGGGCCTACTTTAGACCTTAGTAACAAAAAAAAATTTAAAATGCACTATTTATGGGCTTCTTTCTAAACTTTGCAATAACAACACAACCTGCACCATTGCACGGTGTAACAATCTTGTATCTAAACTACCAAACTGAACTGCATTGAACAAAAAAGTAGAAAGGACGCTGCCAGTGCCCAAAAAATGATGCCACAAGAACCCAAAATTGCTGGCTCTAAATTAAGTGAATTTTTCATTAATCTTACAATTATGAGATGGATATATATACCTTAACTCAATATACAGTATACAGGGTGGGCCGTAAGTTTCCATACATAGGAAAAATAAACATTTTTTTATGGACAACCATTTTTATTTATATAATATGCTCTACATGGTTGCCATTGTTTTGAAAACACATTTCAATACGTGTTCCCCACTGTTGATGAACACGCATTAGCACAGTTGACGTTATGCTTGTAATGGCGTTGGTGTTACGTTCCTTTAGATGATTTATGTCTCGTATCTTTTCCTGATACACCATGGCCTTCAAGTGCCCCCAAAGATAGAAATCAAGGGGGGTGAGATCTGGGGATCTGGGAGGCCACTCCACAGGACCACGCCGACCAATCCAAGCATCCGGAAACTGCTGATCCAAATACCGACGCACGTGAAGACCATAATGAGGTGGAGCTCCATCTTGCTGGAAGTAAACTGGGAAGTTACCTTCCTCGTTTAGCAGGGATGGGAAAATCTCTTCTTGCAACATGTTAAGATACCTTTCGGCATTAAGATTTCCACTGACAAAAATTGGTCCAATAATTCTGTCACCCCATATCCCGGCCCCACCATCACTTTACCGGCACCTTGCATCTTCGTCGGACTCAGCCAGTTAGGGTTAGAAATTACTCCAATAACGTATGTTTTGCCGATTAACCTCTCCATTGACGTAAAAATTTGCTTCATCAGTAACATAAAAATAAACGTTTAATTTTTCCTATGTATGGAAACTTACGGCCCACCCTGTACAAGCAATGCTGTATTAATTAGCTTAGTCATCGTACGCTTTGGAACAATAATGGCTCTGCCTCTTCTAGATTTTCTAACACCCATCATTACATTATGCGGCTAACTTCGGCTTATATTGCACGGATAGTTGATTGTTCCATTTTACCACACCACAGATTACTTAGTAATCAGGTAGGTCACTTCCATGCAACTAATTAGCAACCAGCCGTTGCTAAGATCTCTTCTAAATAATGGTCAGGTTATTTGCAATGAATTTTATATTATTAGTACAAGCTTTGTAGAAGTATCCGAATTTTTCTGTATGAATTAAAGATGAATCATTTCTTTAAAATGTCCCTAACAATTTTTGGCTGCTAGGCAAAATATTAACCTTGTTTAGTTTCCTATCTGATTGTTACGTGGTCTGTGGTTTTACCAACAGGTTATGGGATTAGTTTAAACAGTTCAAATTAACAATTTCGGCAATTATGTCGCAAATGACATGGCCTGAAGTTGAAATCAAAAATACATTTTTCTATTGTATTTTGGTGTGCTCTGTTCAAATATAACTTTCATTTCTTGTGCAAATGAACAGAAGTGTTTGAGCCATGCAATGACAACTGTATTTCTGTTCATTTGCACAAGAAATGAAGGTCATATTCGAACAAAGCACACCGAAATACACTTGAAAAATGTATTTTTGACTACATTTTATACAATAAAGCATAACCTGACATGTTCATGTTACGAGATCTCGTAAACGACGCATTACCACAGGAAACGCAAAACACCAAAATTAACCAGAAAAGTTTGCTCTCGTCATTTTCGTTTAAACTAACGAAAATATCACGACTTAACCTAACCAATCATCAAGGGCGTACAGTTGACCTAACCGGGCATTCAATTAACCAAACCAGGCATTCAGTTGACCTAATCGGGCATTCAATTAATCATTTAATTAATCATCTAGGACACATGACGAATCAAGTTCTCAAAGTCGAAACAACACGAACGGCACGTCATAATTCTATCACAAACACCACCAACAAACTAATTAAGTCGCAGAGTAACATAACGTCATACCACCCCCGATTACAAATACACTAAATATATATATATTTTATATTATTATTATTTTCTACAATAGTTCGCACAAAAAATGTGACAAATTTTAATAAAGCGACTAAAACTACCTCAAAAAGTTATTTTGATTTACAGGTCCAGCCTATGTCATTTAAAACATATTAACCACAATTTCTATTAGTGGAGATAAATCTTCAAATAATAAAAAGTACTACTAGAAATACGCAGTAAAATCATTCACTTACATATATACGATACAAGTTAATACTGTTACATTTAAAAGTAAGCATACATGGTATTGGTACTACATTTAAGAATCGTTTAATGTTGAACTTTCGTTAACTTTTAAATTTTGTTTTATTTGATTACCGTCGTGAGACATACTATTTATTATAAAGTTATTACCGACTTTTGACAGTTTATTTCAAAAACGGAAAACATTCTGGTCAAAATTCCCATTAGAAGATTGGTAATGTTGCTTACAATAATGATGTGCAATTATTGTTTCCAAATTTATTTCTGATCAGCCGATAGTTAATTTAACTGAAAAACGCAACTGGTTCAGTTAGTTTTAAAGAGTCCTGTTCGTTTTCTAATTTGCAATGGAACTTCCGAAGTTCTGACTTATATAAGGTCTCTCGTCCGCCCATTATATTAGTACTGTATAATATTAGGTCGTTATTGGAACATCTTTACGTCGCCCCAAAATTTTAGGAGATATTTCGAGTAACTTTAAACTACACTAATTTATTTTTACTCGTGAACGATTTTGGTTTCATTCCGACAGATTACATGAATTGTTCAATCAGGAATCACGTTAATGTCATTTCTTCCACAGGCTAACCAATCAGAGGAAGGAACACATTTTTACATCTTAAATCCAATACTATTTTGTTTGAATATATATATATACACGATGTATTCCAAGTACTACATATACAGGGTGTTTATAAAGTCCCTATCTATTTCAGTGAAAACGTAGCAAAAAGAGTAAAATTCAATAACAATATAATAGAAGGCATACAGTTAATGAATACTTAATTAAGCATATGATTCTACATGAGCACCATCAATATCTCTACAGAGTTCGAATCTGTCAGCAGCATTGCGGAACACATTTTGGACATGGCAGGGGTTATTTTCGCAGCTGCTGTTACGATACGAGCACCTAAATGTCCCAGCTTCAACACCGTCGTCTTTCAACAAGATGGGGCACCTTATCATTACGCAAACATTGTTCGGGAGTACCTAAATGAACGATTTCCAAATCGGTGGATCGGACGTGGAGGCAATAGGCCCTGGGCGGCTCGATCTCCTGACCTAACGCCCTTGGAATTCTTTGCATGAGACTTTATCAAATCAAACGTCTATCAAACGAGGATTACAGATCTGCAAGATTTACGTGCTCGCATCGTAACAGCAGTTACAAAAATAATCCCCGTCATGCTCCAAAGTGTGTTCCGCAATGCTGCTGACAGATTCGAACTTTGTAGAGATACTGATGGTACTCATGTAGAATCATATGCTTAAGTATTCCTTAAATGTATTCCTTCTGTTATATTGAATTTTACCCTTTTTGCTACGTTTTCACCGAAATAGGGACTTTATAAACATCCTGTATATGCACTGGCCTTAAACGGATTCACAAGTAAGAGTTAAAGGGATTGATTGAAAGAAAAGCAGAGAAATGACCAAATACAGTCGATATTTATTAATTCTTTTTTGAAACGTAGACTTCATTAAAGCCCTATTCAGTGTCTCCTGGTTATTCATTGAACACTTTTCTCTCCACTCCATACCCGAAACAAAAAATTATCTTTTGTCGTGGATCGAGTGTTCACTCTGCATTTTGCTCAACCAGACCCTCTTCACACTGCTCCTGGAACAAGGAACAAACTTCATAAAGTTTCCGTCCCTTTTATAAAAAGTTAATTTGCGCCATTCTAACACCGGGTTTGCTGCCTTTAACAATTCTCAAATCAGTTATAGATTTATTTTTCGAAAAACTTCGTGTAACGAGTTTCGGTTGGAAGCTCCTCCAGAAAAAAGCCTTTTTGGCTGTTCCCCGTAGTTAGGTAAAAGACTCCATTCCAGCTTCATGTAAATAGAATCACTTTTTTGTTGGCAAAATAAATTACATTTGTTTTGAGGTATTTCATGCTTTAGGGAGATTTGTTTACTTTTTACTAATATGTTCTCTGGAACTGTTCAGAAATTTGCTTAGTGTACCAAAGTCTACCTTTATCAAGTCTGTCCACGTTCACATTATAACATGCAAATAATTACATACAAAAGACTTTGAACAAAAAATTTAAGCCAATGAGACCTCGATAGGCCGAAGTGACTATGTTTTCCAAGTGTAAACTGTGCTAGAAATGTTGCACACACATTAGAATTTGCTGTTAAAAATTTAGTACTCAAAGTATATACACACATTTCAATTATTCTGCTTCTCGAACAACAGCGCTAAATAAGTTTTTATTTTGTCTAAGGCGAATAGGCCCCTCCTTTGCGGCGTGTTACAAGAAGTTGGTTATCACTGTTGCCATACATAGCCTACGCAAGCTTGCAAAACGATGGAATGCACTTAAAAGCCGTTTTATGCCTCGGGATGAAACGGCATGCGCCGAAGTTATATTAAACTTAGTTTGGAGATGAAAAACTAAGGGATGTTCAAAACTAAGGAATGTTCAGAAAGACTTTTATGACAAAATTGATTTCCTTGAAAGGAAACCCTTTACTACGAAAACACTGAATTAATGAAGGACTTCCCAAAAACTCAAATCACGAGTAAGTGAAAAGTTCTTCCAGCCTAAAGTATTGCATACAGAATGCTCACTGCGAAAGGATTTTTTTCCTGATGGCATTTACTGCATTTACTGCAGTGAAGGGGGTAAAACACTAAGAAGTCCTTACAAGACAAGCAGTTGCTCCAGCTGTCGAGAGAGCAAGTATTCGGTGCCTGCTCAAGATTAAAGCAAGTTTAATAGTTTGGTTAATTCCTAAAAGGAACCCGCAACATTGCAAAACAATTAACTATTTCACAAAGCAAATACTGCACTACAAATAAATTGTTTTCACTACATTCTTGTAAAAATAGTTCTCTCATACGAAAAGTAAAGAATCAGCACAAGGAGATAAAGCAGACTATTCATGCAATTGACCATCCAATAAACTTGATAAGGAATTCTAGCGTTAATTCTAAATTCTTCGATCTTTGCGCAGTAATTTTAAACTCACACTTGGGAAACTGCTTTTTCCACAAAATTTTAGTTGAAACATCTTAAACATTCGTTACAAAAGTACACACTGATACAAATATTAATGACATTACCTTATCCGTGTTTCGCGGATAACACAAAGATATGCATGAAAATATCAAACGAAAGTAACATGGAAAAGTTACAAAATGATATTGAAACATTAATCATGTGGGCGAAAGACGACAATATGAAGTTCAACGAAGAAATATTCCAACTTATAAGATATGGTGACAATAGTGTGCTACAGAAAAAAAGGGTACAAAACATCGCAAGCCAAACAGAACACCAAACCCACAAGTCAAGGATCTTGGATAATATTGTCATCGGATGCAGAATTCAGAGAGCACTACAACATTAAAATCACAACAGCTACAACAGTAATGGAAGTTATCTGGAGGAGCTTCCACAACAAAAAATTAAACGTAATGTTAAAATTATAGGAGAGTTTAGTCCTACCAATAATTGAGTATTGTTGAGTACTCAAAGCCAATAAAGAAAATGAGGCATTACAAACAGAACCCAAACAAAGGACTTTTACGTCTAAGCTGGTCGCACACAGGATAGTCTTGCGATTCACGACAAACGGCTAGAGTCGTCAGTCGCAAGACGATCCTGTGTGGCCGGCCTAAGAGTAAACGAAAGACGAAGACTACGGATGTTTACTACAATTTCTGAAACTCTACTCCCTGGAAAAAAGACGCGAGCGGAACAAGCGGAATACGTGTGGAAAATACTACAGGGGTGTTCCCCGAACCTTAGAAATGAAATAGAGATACTGGAATGTGAGAAGAGGTATATTTTGTACTGTCCCAACTGCGGTGAGACATTGGCCATGAAAACGAGGCTGGGAAATACCCTCAAAATATCAAAATATGAGGCCCGAAACTCTTCAAAGTATTGCCCAAAGAAATGAGGAACCTCCGGCACACGAACATTAATTTTAAGAACCAGCTTAACAGGTTCTTGTGCACAGTCCCTGACCAGCTATGATTGGCTTGTTACGAGGACAGGAGCAGCGCACCAATCATGCAAATGAAGGGGGGGATGCTGTAGAGGGGTCAACTGCAGGTCGATCTTGAACGGTCGTACGAGCCTTCTTGAAGCATCTTAAAGTATGTAAACTTTGTCTTTGTTTCCGCCCGAATTGTTCATTCTGACGAAGGTCAAGCTTGTTGCTCCACCTTAGACATACAGTCTAACGTGGAAACCGAACCACTACCCACCAAAGGTGGTCAGAAATCAGTCTTTGCCCACACTCGATCTCACGACCGCTCGATCAGCAACCAGCGTCTTAACCACTACGCCACCCAGAGTACCCATTTATTCACCAACCAATTTTTATCGTGTGGAAGGATGAACGGCTGGGTTAGTTGCGCGCCGCCTGCCGTCACCGGGAATCGAACCCGGGGCCGGTGGATTCGTAGTCAGCGATGCTAACCTCTACACCACTGAGGCGTAATAAGGGTGTGCGGGGAATCTAAACTCAATTCGAGTCGATTCGGCAAAAGAATCTAAACCCGCCTCGAATCAGCGCGCAGTGAATCGAGAATTCCAATTCGCCCTGTTCCGACTTAGTTTAAACTGTCAAGTATGGTGGATATTGGAATTTAGAACAGGGTGTGCAGAACATAGTAGAGAAGGTAAAGCCTAAACCTTTAAGTTACAACATAAATTGTAAACAAATTATCAGTGTAAATAAAATACGCAACGATACTCTCTTTGTAATGGTCCGAGTGAAGAGGGGTAGAGATATCTTTCTAATATGTGATTAAATACGTTATACTTTCATTAAATAAATAGTTTTTGTCCTTTCTTATATGTTGTGAATTAAATAGGTTACATTTTCATTAAAATATAGTTTATTACCAATCTGGGCCCATTTTCTCTCTATCCCAGTTAGAAAGAAGTGAAACTTAGTTTTTGAACATTCAGAAAAAGTTCGAGGGTTTTATTGATAAAGAATGTAGAATCTAAATTAAGTTGAATGACACATCCTTAAGGTGAATTATATATTATACAGGGTGTTTGGAAACTTTCTGTACAAATTGTAATGGGGATAGGCAACACCAAGACAAACCCTTTTCGTCTATAAGTGTATGTCCGCTGACGTCACCATTCGGCGCGAGAGGGCGCCGCTGCAATTGGCTAAAAGGTGAAGTGAGCTAGACTCGCGCTTGCCGCGGGCATTCTTAAATCGGACGTAGTACGCGTAACATGGAGCGCTTCACGACTGCTGAGATCTGAGGCTGACATGCATATGGTGTATGGGGCTGCCAATGGAAACGGAAGAGCTGCTGTGAGGTTGTACCGACAGCGCTTCCCAAACAGACGTGTGCCAAGCCACCAAACGTTTGCGCATTTGCATCGGCGACTGCGAGAAACTTGAACATTCCATGCAAACATGCATGACACTGGTCGGGAGATAAACCCACCCGTCGAGTCGGGCAGGCAGCAGGTACGGCCCAATCAACTTGCCATGGACGATACCCGCCCAAACATTGACGGCGAACTGTTCTTGATGAGCATGCACCCGTGTAGCATGTGGATTTGCGTGCGCCCACAAGTGAGAATTGTGCATGTTAAACACACCCTCACGTGTGAAACAGAGCTCATCTGAGAACAGCACATAAGCCGGAAAATTAGGCTGCACCGCTGTCTGCTGCAGAAACCAGCGTGCGAATTCCACACGAAGAGGGTAATCCCGAGGTTGTAATGCCTGGACTCTCTAACGATGAAACGGATGTAACTGCTGCTCGTGCAATACTCTACAGACCAGGTCGTGGTTCACACCGAGGATACGTGCAACGCCTCGCGTGCTTGCGCTTGGATTGTCCTCAAATCGCCGTAGAATTTCTTCTTCCATGTCAGGAGTGCGCACGTTTCTCTCCCGACCAGTGTCATGCATGTTTGCATGGAATGTTCCAGTTTCTCGCAGTCGCCGATGCAAATGCGCAAACGTTTGGTGGCTTGGCACACGTCTGTTTGGAAGCGCTGTCGGTACAACCTCACAGCAGCTCTTCCGTTTCCATTGGCAGCCCCATACACCATATGCATGTCAGCCATCTCAGCAGTCGTGAAGCGCTCCATGCTACGCGTACTACGTCCGATTTAAGAATGCCGCGGCAAGCGCGAGTCTAGCCCACTTCACCTTTTAGCCAATTGCAGCGGCGCCCTCTCGCGCCGAATGGTGACGTCAGCGGACATACACTTATAGACGAAAAGGGTTTGTCTTGGTGTTGCCTATCCCCCATTACAATTTGTACAGAAAGTTTTCAAACACCCTGTATATATTAGTTTATACTACATATTAGCCTAGGTTACAGTCAAATTTCATTAAATGGATTACTGGTTACTTTAACCGAGTTTGAACGACGGTTCAGGATCGACCTGCGGTCAACCCCTCTGCAGCATCCTACCTCATTTGGTGAAGGCGGGAATCGCTGTCTGATCTCCTCCTACCCTCTTATCCAGCTACGCATAGCTAGTCAGAGATTGAATTGATAAAATAACCAAAAAACAAAATATCAGCTTTTGCACAACAGAAATGAAGTAGACATTTCAAAGAAAACTAAATTAAGCGTAATTAATTAAGGGTAACTTAAGGAAACTTATTTACTTGTTCTTTATTTGCATATATGATTAATACATAATTACATCATCTCTAATAAACATCTTATATACACATCCCTGATACAACATTAAAAAACATTGCTTTAACATCATTTACAAAGAAAAAAATATATATATATATATATATATATATATATATATAATTTTGTTACGACAAATATTATCTATTAATTTATTAATAATTATAAAATACATTAAAATAATTAAACAATTTTATTTTTATTTTATTTAAAAAAAAAAAATATTAAGTGTAAAAGAAATTTACTGATTAAAAATCTATTTTTACAAATTTACATCAACCTTTTTTTTTATGACTTCAGAAATGAATCCATCGTGTCTCGGTTCGAAGTCATAAAAAAATTCTTTCCATCCTTTAAAAACTTTATTGCAACCGAAGGGGTGGGAGGAGGGGTTACCCCTCTCTAAAAAATGAAACTAATTTTAGAAAAATTATAACCCTCAAAGGAGGGGAAGTTTTACTTTCATCACTATCAAAATTAAGGGGTCTTTTAATTTTATTAGCCACCCTCCCCCGAAATTAGGGAGTTTTTTACTTATTCCGAAAATAGGAACCAAATTCTACTTCGAAAATTGCTCGGTGTTGTTACCTTTTAAAATTGGGATCAAATTTTAGTCTCGCCAAAACAGTTAGGATAAATTTAGGGACTCAGGAGTGTAGTAACCTTTGTTTTAGTTACCCCAAAACAGAAATACTACTCCCCAAATTTGGGATATTTTTCTATTTATATCGAATGCGCGCATGTTCATACATGCTTGGAAGCATTATTTCAAGTTTTGGGAATTGAAAAAAAAATCTTTCCAATCCTAATGATGATCATTAACAAAATATTACTTGTACTGTATATATATTGTAACAAATATTAACAAATTAACATTACAATTTCACAAAAAAATGTACTTTTCTTTTTGAAAAATTAAATTTATTTAAGAAAAAAAAAGGTTAAATTTCTTTAATTACATCTGAAGTTAAATTTAACATTTTTCATTTCTGGGAGAACATAAAAAAATAAACCCCTCGCTAACACCGGTTCTGAACCTTTTTCTTCTTCTGTATACCTCGAACTCTTTCAAGGAATTTTTCTGGATTTTCGAGAGGCATAAACGATTTTTACTTTCTTTACGACCGCGTGACTTGTGACCATTTGTTAATCGTATATAAAATTAAAAAGGTTACATTTTCAGGACCTCGTCCCTACCCCAGGTTCAGAACCACTGCTCTAACACGAGGGAGGGTCAAGTCCTTGGAATTAACCAAGGAGCCCTAAACATTAACAAATGGTGGTGGTGGTAGTCGGCCCAATTCAACGGCGGTGGTAGTCGAACTCGGGACCTTTACGTTGTTTCATTCCCGAAGAAACATTCACACTATCGTCATCAGTCGTCAACAATCGACCATTTTCCATCATTGAAATACAACGCAAATGTTTACCGATGCCAGATTTTGAGGTTTGAACAGTGTATACATAGTCTTATGGAATAGAAGCAATGTTGAAAATGTTTGCCACTTTTACGGAAGTCCCCGCCGACGGAGGTGGGGTTCTTACATCTATCACTAATGTGTATTCAGATCGGACTGGGTTAGAAATTGAATTGTGGAATTAGGGACCATGTTTCCTTTCTTCTGTAGGCTGATCAATCGGAGGAAGGCACATATTTTCATAACTTAAATCCACTCTTACTTCCAAACCATCGCGAATAGTAGTCAATTTTCACGGAGGAATGGCTAATTCTCAATGACCTTTTCTCGCAAAAATATGAAAAATAAATGCATACTAAATTCAAATAAATATACGCCATTAAACTTGTCGTACATCGTACGCCAGGCAGACGTACAGTACGATCATTAAGATACGGAAGTTTTATGAAAAGGTGTTTAAAATTTATATTTAACCCTTATCGATCTGAATATTTTTGTTGTTGGCATTATGACTTATTTTAAAATGTGAACGAGAGTATATCGTGAAGTCCCGGGAATAACCACGAAAATGGCGACGGCCGAAAGGTGAAGATTATTAACGATAGTGTGAATTGGGGGGCTACCTATCCTCATCACAATTCAATTTTACTTCTCGAAATTTAAAATACTAAACTTTTTTAAAAACATTAAAATTAAACCAATTTAAAACCTTGAAATTTATTAAATTCAACTAAAACTTAAAATACTTACCACTCGAAGTTATTAAAACAAATTAAATTACTTTAAATTGGGAGGGTTGACCCCTAAAAATCGTAAAAACATTTTAACATTAAATTTGATTTTTTTTGTCTTTCAAAAGGTACTTTCATAAAGTAATTGATTAATAACGAATACAAAATCCTCATCAATTATTTATAAACTTTATAAATACAAAATATTAATAAATTTGGGTGACCTTTATTGAGATAACAGGGTGTCGCTATAACTTACAAACTTATTTTATTGCATTGAAACTTAAAAATCGTTGATTATAGTAGTAATGGAGAATTCATTTCAACACCTAACTATATTCATTTTCTTCAATGTATTAAGTATTCCATTATCAACATTGAAGTATACAGGGTGTACCATAAGTCCGGTCTCGTAGGGAAAATTTATTTTAAATTTACCAAATACATTAAAACGAACACAATTGTTCAAATTTATGTCTTATTTTGGACCTTTTGTTTTGTTGCGGGTAGAATAACTCGCGAGGAAAAGCTCTCGGCCCTTTTCCTCACCAGTGCAACTCATTTCCATATTAGCCAATGCGCGTTATTCTACCTGCAACAAAAAAAAAAAAGATCCCAGAACAAAAATTTTAACAGTTGTTTTAGTTTTAATGTATTACTTTCGTAAATTTAAAATAAATTTTCCTACGAGACAGGACTTATGGAACACCCTGCATATCAAACATTGTAAACATTTACCTAAAACACACGCACACACTAATATATATATATATATATATATATTATTGTGGTATTTTTCAAGTAATTACGTAGGTTTTTTTCAAAGTTGTTCCAGTGAAGAAAAGGAGCGAGTCACAAGAAATAGTCGTTTCATCACAGAACGCCATTTTGGTGCCTTTGAAAAGGCCTTTTAAAAGAAGTCTTAAAGCCTTTCGTCTTCGACTCCTACTTCGAGAATCTTTATCCGAAACACTGAAGGACTTGAAGCCTTTAAAAACTCTTTTCTTTTACCTTTCAAAAGGGTTCATTTTTTTTCAGTCTTTTAAAAAGAAATTTTTGAACGGAATTTAGAGGTCGTTTCAGACCTTGAGAGGAATGCACTCTTTGTCTTCCGAGTAACCGCTCTCTTCACTGATGTTGTCCTCCTCCTCCACGCCCTTTCCCACGCCCTTCACGCCATCATCCAGGAGCCCCTCGCCCCGGACCTCCAACAGAATGATCTCCTCGCCCTCTTCAGGGCCTCCGTCACCGCACGACGAAGAGCACGAGTGAGACCCGATCGACTCGGGCTGGTCGGATGTTAAGGACTCCTCCCCGTTGGAAAGGCCCAGTTTGTCCTTGAAAGATTCCAGGAGTGAAAGGTCGTCGGGGGAGTTCTTCAAGGGGGCCTCTAGAGGGGGCGTCCTCCTAGTATTCGGTGGGGTGTCTGGGGGTGAATGGGAGGGGAAGAGGAGGAGGTCGGGGCTCGAGTAGGTTACATCCTCCTTGGGGAAACACCCCTCCACCCTCTCGTAAACTGTTGCCCCGTCTGCGGTGGGGGGTTGGTGAAGCCTACTGAGGAGGGACTCCAAATGGGAGGGAGGGGTGGGCACGGGGGTTCTTGCTCCCTTATCTTCTTCCTCCTCGTCTTCCATCTCCTCTTCCTCTTCCTCCACGATCTCCTCGATGGCCCCCAACTTGGGGGCGCTCTTAGACCGTTCTAAGGGGGGCCTGTAGTTAGCAGCCCCCGTTACAAGGTAGACCTTCCTCATTGGCACTGCCCAAGTGTCGCATGCCACGTTCACGACGGAGAGACGCGCGTTCTGACGGATCGCTTTCTCGCGACGAAATTCATGAAGAGCCATAGCCAGCCGGTCCCTCAACTGGGACGCCATCACCTGCAAACACCCTTAATTAGCGTACAATTGCATTTATTAATTAAAGTTACAATTTTATATATATATATATATTATATATACACGCACGGTTAGGTCAACTGAATGCCCGATTAGGTTAATTAAATGCCCGGTTAGTTCGTGATATTTTCGTTAAAACTAACGAAAATATCACGACTTAACCTAACCAATCGTCAAGGTCGTACAGATGACCTAAGCTGGCATTCAGTAAACCTAAGCGGGTATTCAATTTTACCATAGGTTTCGAGATATACAGGGTGTTTGAAAACTTTCTGTACAAATTGTAATGGGGGATAGGCAACACCAAGCCAAACCCTTTTCGTCTATAAGTGTATGTCCGCTGACGTCACCATCGGCGCGAGAGGGCGCCGCTGTAATTGGCTAAAAGGTGAAGTGGGCTAGACTCGCGCTTGCCGGGCATTCTTAAATCGGACGTAGTACGCGTAACATGTTTATTTAAAGAAGGCATGTTTATTTAAAGAAGGTGCTGAAGTTGCGACCGGTAGCATCAATGCATGCCCGACAGCGTCGAAGCATTGACCGACGTACACGTCGAAATATTCCGGCATTTCGGGAACAGTTCCAGCGGCGACAGCGATTCTTGCTACGAGGTCTTCTGAGTAAATGGGAGTCTCGTACACGAGGTTCTTCATGTGTCCCACAGGAAGAAATCGAGGCATGTTAAATCGGGCGATCTCGGTGGCCAGGCTACGGGCCCACCCGGCCTATCCATCGGTCCCCAAAAGTGGCGTTCAGATAATCCCGCACATCGTTGCTGGAGTGTGCTGGGGCCCCGTCGTGTTGAAACCACATTCGTCTACGAATAGCCACGGGAACATCTTCCAGCAGTTCCGGCAACGTTTCTTCAAGAAATATCCGATAAACCCGCCCGTCGAGTCGGGCAGGCAGCAGGTACGGCCCAATCAAACTTGCCATGGACGATACCCGCCCAAACATTGACGGCGAACCGTTCTTGATGAGCATGCACCCGTGTAGCATGTGGATTTGCGTGCTCCCACACGTGAGAATTGTGCATGTTAAACACACCCTCACGTGTGAAACAGGCCCATCTGAGAACAGCACATAAGCCGGAAAATTAGGCTGCACCA